>VXBR01010506.1:1139788-1312251 GCA_013400215.1 Cisticola juncidis
AAACCATAACTTTTGCTTTTGTACTGGAATTACAGGCATTAAAACAGAGTTATAGTTTTGGAGAATGTTGAAATTATATTCTTTTTAAATTCTCTGCTTCTACCTCTTGACATATCACAATTTATTCCATTTACTCCATGAACATTTCTGCAAATCTCTCAAGCTTAGAGGTGATAAAATAGTTTTTTGTCAGTACAAAAAACAGGAGTACAAACATGTAGACATATTTGAGGGACACAAATATTTTTGCAGTTGCACCTAAAGCTAGAGTAACTTTAGGATATTTTTATTTATTTTATTTATTGATTGAGGAGGGCAGAAGTATACTCATTATTAGGTTTAAACAATAGGAATGACTGATTTTCTTTTCTGGCAGGAATTCCATTCTGATACTCTGTTGCTTCCTGAATTTTTTAAATTTGTGTTTTTAATGAACGTGATGGGAATATGAAAGTATGCAGATGGGTTTTTTCTTTTTCTTTTTTTCTTTTTTCCCTTTTTCTTCTTTCTTTTTTTCTTTTTAATTTTTGTGCAAGTCAAAATTCATTTAAAGTGCAAAATCCAAGGAAAGTAAGAGTTGATTCAGCTACAGCTAGGCTAACTGGGCAAGAATTTTAATAGAAGTTAGTGAAAGAAAGTACATGCAAACTACATGAGATAGAAAACATTAAATGTGCTGGTTGAGTTTGGTTTACAGAGTGTGATATTCAGGTCTGTATTTCCTATTGTCTTTTACAGATCTGGACATACAATGACTGCATGTTGCTTTCTCAGGAATGAGCAACACCTCTTACATATTAATTTCTGTAAATCACATACCCAGAATATTTATTTTGCATATTTCTGTATTCCACATTTTCAGGAGAAGCACACATTATGTGCATCACACCAGCATTCATGTTCAATAGAGGAGTCAGTTCATAACATGATAAAGGGATTGTTGTCAGACAGATAATTCTGTATGAACTGTAATAGCCTGTTAATGATGTGCTGGGGTTTGGACTGGTCTGTTAATGGATTGCAGTCCAAAAATAACACTTCTAAAAATAAGAATGTTTGGCTGGGAATTCTGAAGCTCTGTATACTTCAATATTTGCTTTTCATCTATGCTGTGTCATGAGTACTGTCTTTAGAGTCCAAACCAGTCAATGTTAGAATCAGATATGGAGGTATGTGGTGGGAAATTTTTTTTGATTGAAAATGAAGAACTATGACAAATGAAAGATTTTGAAGCTATCTTGAGTAATTAAATTTTCATACCTACATAATCTGTCTCTAACACTTCATTTATATGTTTTTGAGGAATTAAAACGTGTGTGTCCTTCGTAACATTGTTTTATCGAGCATATTCAAAGAAATGGATGCTTTAAACTTTTAGCTTTTGTATTTGAGGAAATAATTTACTGTGTTTCATGTGTCAGTAAGAACAGAATACATTTTTTTCCTCGGTATTTGATGCTAAATATACCCACACCTAATAAGTGCATCATAGTAAGCGCAGCATCAATGAACCGACAGGTTGATATCACTACAGAGCTAGAGAAACACCAGCTATAAATTTAGAGGACCCTCAGTGTCATCAGTACAACTGAGAGATGAATTTGCTGCTCTGACACATTCTGTGCCTGGCTGTAGCTGCTCAGCACCACACTGAATACAGAGGTCAGTTATTTATTTACCTTCAGCCCAGTGCATTTTCAGTAAATTCTGTTCTCCTAGCAATCACTTACCAAATGATTTTTTCTTCATTCCTTTTGCTTGAAGAAGATTGCAGTCTGTCCTGTCTGTTATCCCTTTCCAACTCTGAACCTGAGGTGGGAGAGGAGAAGGAGCAGCACACTATTAATGTAATATTTGTTGCTGCGCTGCCTTTGCATTACCTCCCACTGAGCAAAGCGTGAGTAGCATCAGTGGTGCCTTGTCTGCTCATCACTTTGGTGAGAGGAAAATTCCTCAACAGCAGCCTGTGCTGTGTATGTCAGGAAGTTAAAAATATGCCATGCTCCTAAGCCTCTATTTCAGATTATGTTTTACAGTAACCAGCCAGGATCAGACTGTCCATCAAATGGCAGCTAGAAATTGGTCTCACTGCAACTCTACTGAAAGCCTCATCAAACATGCAAAAATGCACACGGGTGTGCAGCATGGAGAGGGGCTTGCTTTTGCTTCTGCATTCATGGAGAGACCTGCTGCATTCTCTGCATTATGGCAATAGAGACACTGCAGATAATTGTTACAGGTGTCTCACACCAATCTGACTGAATGTCAGAGTACAAAACGGGGGATGGGCAAATGAAAAAAAAAGGTGCTTTGCAAAATTTTGTTCAGGACCAGCAGGTGTTGAAATTTCTAGATTAAATTTTCAGAACAATTGTATTCATTGCCAAATTCTTATTATTTTTGGATGCAACTGATTTGGGAAATATAAATGCGTTTTTATCTCCAGTGTGTCTGCTAATATTGTAGTGGCTTAGAATGCAACTCCCCAGTGTATTTGGAGCTCAGAGAAGAGGCAGCATCATTAGTTGCTATAGACTAATAAACCTTGTAGAGACATAACTGGATGCAGTACAAAATGAGTGACTGTGCTTGGGACGAACTCATAAGAACACGACAATTATAAGCATGAACCTGCAAAATTAGTACATGGCAATTATGCAAGGCATTGACAAATTGAAAAAAAAAATCTTTAAAAAAGATCTTGATCTAAAATAAGCAAGTCTGCAGCAGCTCCAGTCTGCTTTGGAACATAACCCGGAACTGGAAAAAACAGTGGAATTTGTCAGTCTCCAGTTTACTGTCTCATTTTATTGCTGGCTGCATTTTTTAGTAGGTGAAGTTGCAACTTGCACTATTATTTTCAGGGTTCTCACTGTTGCTGGAAATGCAAAACAATTTTGATTGAATAAATCCCTGTCATTCTGAGAAAGAAAATGAAGAAGACCTTCAAAAAACCTCAGCCCTTAATCAAGCAATTTTTGTCAAGTGGAATCAAAAACCTGAACAGTAGAACACCTCCAAAACTTGTGAAATGTTTTCCTCCTTGGTTATTCCGCTGTAATCAGGAACTGTGATGATGGTGATGAGGATTTTTCTTTAAAATAGTGCCAGTTCTCTCACTTCTCTTGAAAAGGGTTTCCCAATGAAATGCTTCATGGTATGAGATGCTGGTCCTTATTCACTGTACTAATGAGTTCAGCCTATCAGTCTTCTCATAGTGGAAAAGCATCAGAAACAGCAGGGGTCATAAGCATTTGTACTTCTTTATTTCAGAGATGAAATTTTGAGTATTTTGAGTATTTTGAGTGGTACATGTTGATGCAATATTTAGTACTGTGCAAAATAGAGACAAGCAGCTAATTTTTCTTCAGCCTCTCTTCAACCACTGGTCTGCTACCATTACAGGGAGTCAGCAGAAAAGAGAATTTGCTTCCTCCTTTTCTTCCCTTCCTTCCTTTTCTTCCTTCATCTTATGGAAACACCATCTTAATTAAAGGAAAAAAGCAGACAATAAAATGTGTATCCAATATGCATTTGTGCTTTCATGCACATGAAATTAAAGAGCCAATAAACTCTTGTGTGTGCAAGTCTGCCAAATCCCTGGAACTTGGCACAGTCCAGATGGAAACATAGGTGCAGTCGGGGTTAAGGTTTCCCATAGAGGCTTTGAAAAGGAAAAATTTGTGTTATGTGAAAGCATTGCACTGGAGTCTTAGTTGAAAATGAATAGAGGTTACTGAACTTTTTTAGAGTAACATGGACAGGACTAGAGAAAAATACAGTAAAATATATCTAAATTATTTACTAGGAAACTCCTGCAGATTTCTTGATGATCTTGTCTCTTTAGAAGAGAAAATATTGAATGTATTACTGTATATATCCTTGTAGTTAGTATCTAAGAGTTCACTGTGTTTGTAGACAGTTATGAAATTCTGCTTTATGATTTTTTTAAATGTCAAGTGCCACTCATGGTTAGTTCATGTCTTCAAACTACTTAGAGCAGTTTTAAAAGCAAAACAAAACAAAGCTACAAAACAAAATTGTCTTTATGTAAAAGAAACAGCACAACTATATTATGAAAGGAAGATAAAAGGGAAAATAGGAAAACAATGTTACTATATGATCAGAGAGAATCTTTGGTTTTGTCTTTAATTAATTATGAACATCAGTATATTTACAAGATTCAGTTCTTTCTGTTTATTTTTAGGGTAAATTGCCCACATTTCTGTTGTCATTATTTTCTTGTAACCCTATTTTACTTCAAGTTATTGACCCTTAACGATGAAATTTGGGTAACACTGTATTATAATGAAGTGCTGCTTGTTTATTACTAGCTGTGGTATTTAAAAAAACCAAAATCCATCCAAATAGTTTTAGGATTACAAACCCTGTTGAGGTCCAGTGGACACTTGTAGACTTAAATACCTTAATGCTTCCCTATAACTCTCAGTGATCCCTCTTTTGTTAGCAATGCCCATAATTTACACATCCCATTTGTGCATATACAGCATGCACTGCTCCTTCTAGCTTTTTTAAACATATTGGATATCCAAACATGGCAGATTTTACAACAGGGAAGAGAGTTGTGCATAATGGTCAGCCAAATAAACTTCTCACTAAAACCTAGGAAAAATATTAGGAAGGAGAAGAAATATTTTCAGATCAATTTGTAGTTATGGAGCCAGTGAAGCAGAGGTACAAGCAAGTAGCTTGAAAAGGAAGAAGGTGCAAAGAAGGCATCTGAGTCATAGAAGACTTCTTAAAGATTCTGTAAAAGTGGGAGGGATAATTTGGGATCAACTAATTATGTGAATAGAAAAAAGTAAATGAAGAGCTTTGAAAATCAGAAACAACTTTAAAGAGATGTTCAAAATAACCAGAAAAGCTCATGTTTTTGTCAGGAAACCCAGTCTTTATCTATATTAAAATTAAATGTTTAACCCAAACTTTATAATAGATTTATTTTCCCCTCCTGCCCTGAAACAAGAGTTTCCCCCCTGCAGTGAGAGCGCAGCAGATTAAAACATCCAAAACCCCTACTGACTTCTTGTATATTTTGACTGTTGAAACTTTGCAATAATGTAGATGTCAGGATTTTAGTTGTAGTGGAGATGGATCATTGATGTTCCTTGGACACATTTAAACACTTCTGCTCTGAAGCTTCAATAACTCCATATCCAGGGAACATTTTGCCTATGCTGTTTATGTTACGGTCTGAGAAAATAAAAAGCAAATGCAGCCTACAGGGGTCTGCAGCTGAAGTGCTGAGCTTCCCCTCTCCCACCCCTGGAAAAGCAGAAATGCTGCTGCAGTGGGTGTGGATGTGAGGTGGGACTGTCACTGCCACGGTGACCATGCTCTGGGGAGCAGCTCTGCTGCTGCTGAAGCTGCTGAATGAGGAAATTGATTTTAAGAGAAGCAGAGATGTGGCCCAGATGCCCTGCTGAGGTAACAAGCTGATGGTAACTGATAGCTTTGACGAGACTGGTTTGTGGCTCTTCAAAGCAACTTTCTACATGATTTGCCCAGCCAGTAAAAGTTTTACAGGGTTATGCAATACGGGATTCAAAAATAAATAAATCATGAAAAATTCCTATGAGGAAGTTGTCATAATTTTTTTTCAAGGATTACTTTCACTTTTAGTAGTTTCAGGAGGCCCAGGAAGACAAAATTGTTTTGTCATGGTGGATGACAACCAACTTCTGAGTAATGTAAAATGATGATTTATGCAATAACTTGATTTAGCCAGGTAGAACCTTATTAATTTTTTAAAATTTCAGCAGCTCCTTTATTTTCCAGAGTATTGTGTTGCAGTAAATTATCAGAGATGTTCTTGATCTTGAAGCTTAATAAAATTTTGCTTCTAGTCAGAGACAAAGTGATCATTTATTGAAACATTCATTTTGAGGCACAGATACATAGAAGTGTCTCTCTGAAGTGAAGAATGAAAACTGCTGGGTTTGAAATACTGTAATGAACTGTCCTTTTACAAGAGGTACTAGACAACAATTATGTAACTATCCCTAATTTCTTTTTTATATATCATAGAATTACTAGGTTGGAAAAGACCTTTAACACACAATACACTTTATCTTTTGGACTTACATCAGTACAAGCCCTACAAAATTTCTGAGATCACTGTTGGTGTCTTTGGATTTGTTTTTTTTTTTCTAAAAAAAAAGACAGAGGCCAACCACTCTTCTTTTCATGTTCAGTTCCTGACAAAAGATCCCCCAGATCTTTCATTTGATTAATTGATTCAATATCAATTGAGATTAATTATTCTCAATATCCTAATCAACAAAGTTATCTAACTGTTCTAAGAAACGCTTTCTCATTTTTCCAGACTGCTTTCCAGGACTGCTCTTATATGACAACTTGGTAAATTACAAACTAAGAATTAATGCAGTGGCACTCTCAGTCCATGATTTATTTTTGTCTTGTATTTGTGTAGGATCACAAAGAAATAATTTACATGAATACTAACACTGAATTCTATGAATTCTATCACTCTACATCTCAATTTTGTCTCATTTCATGACTGGGCCCAGAAGCATGGCCAATGCTGTATTTTAATTAGAAATTCTGCCCACTTGCTGAAATCCTGCAGATTTTGTAGCGCAAGAGGTCAGACTAGATGATAGTACAGGTGCCTGGAAACCTATTAATTAAGTTGTAACTTCATGTGGGAAAGATATATCTAAAAATGAATTACTTATGCATATTTATAATTTCAATAGTATTTGGTTCTGGTACAAAGAGACGACTAAAGAGACTGTGCATCCACAAAAGTATCAGCTTTTCCAGGCTGTCTCCCTTTCCAGTGGTTCTGGTTTTATCATTGTCTAAGGGCACAGAAGTTCTAATGCAAACCCTATAGAGGTAAACAGGAGATTTTTAGAGAGATTTTTAGATTAAGTCCAGGTTATCTGATGTCAAAGTGGTGTGTAGTCTTAGCACCACCAGGTTTCAATTTTCTGGGAGTTAGTAATTTTTAGGAAGCTGTGCAGTTCAAACAAGAACAGGGATTCAAAGAGCCATTGCTCAGAATTCTGGATGTACACCTATTAATTATTTTCGTTACTTTATACAATTATTTCATACCATGCTTTTAACTTACTTTTATGAGGTGGACTATGAATTAGCTACATTGAAAAAGTGAATCAAAACAGTACCAGCTTCAGCTCCTTATGTTCCAGTAAAAGAAATTACTTCTACTAAACTGCTTTATAGTTTGAAAACCTCAGAGATCCAGGAGAGAAGTAGAATTTCTTAGCAAAAGAAGTCATGACTGGGGTGTGCAGGGTCAGTACAGCTACAGTGGTTTTGCTTGGTTATTGCTCAGTTCTGTTTGTTTGTTTCTCTTCTCAGCCAGGTACCTAAGGTGAAAGAGTTAGAAAGCTTCTTAGGGTCTGCATTATCTATGAAAAAGAAAATAAGCTCAGATACTCCTGGGTGTGCTGGGCACTCTAAAAATGATACACAGTCCTTTGCTGGAGCACGGAATTTGTGTGTGACCTCAACTCACTCTTCCATTGTCCAAACAAATGGGATATACATGCAGTATCCAATGGCAATTGAATAAAATTAATCTGATCCAAGAATTCTTGTGAAAATCCACAATCTCAACTTCTTTCTTTTATAATTTCTGTATCCTCTGGCATCAACGTCTTTTTCTTTGGAATTATTTCTCTTTAGAATCAGTCTGTATTAACCAGTCCATTCTGAGCTGCTTGGGCACTCATGTTGTGATCCAGTATTACTGTTGTAGCTGTGATCAGTAAGTGAAGCAGTGACACCCCTAAGTGTAAGAATTTTTAAAAATTGACATGCCTTTAGAAATATGTGTGCTTTACACAAAGACTTTTGCGCCCCAAAAGACATATTTTGCTCCCAGTCATAACAGATGGTTATGATATTATTTCTTCCTTTATATTTTGCATATTTACTTAGAAATATATTTCTTTCTCAATATATGTGTGCTACTAGTACATAATTTTCCTTTACCTGATTTTATTTAGCTCTTGACATCTGGATTAGTGTTCAAAATATCATCTGGATGTTTTGAAGTTTAAATAAGCAAGTTTTGCTGGATTGTTAGAAAAGCTTGAAACTTACATTGGTTTTCCTCTTTTTTAGGGACATGTTCCTCTGTATTGAGCTTCTTGGCTCTCTTATGCCCCTTGTATGAGGATTCCTGCTAATGGACCTTCATTTTATGAAATTGTAATACAAACCAGAAATGAAAACCTTCTTATTTTCTGCTTTGTCACTTAAAATTGGGAATTCGATTTATACAGAATATAACTCACTATAGTTTTTTGAAATTGTGATGTAATTCTAATTCTTGTCTATTGATGCTGTCATTTTGTTAATTATTCATTAGCAGGAATATCAACTTCATGTTGTGTTTCTGTAATCAGAACTGAAAACAGGATACATTTGGGGTTGGACTGTTAATGGTCACTTACAGAGCAGCTGTCAGAAGCTCAGAGGTGCAAGGATCTCTGACATACAGGCACAGAGCATGGTTAAACTGGATCTTACATCATCAGATGTTTCCTGGTGTAAGTGCTGACGTGGATGATCATAACATCTGAATTTACTGACTTCACCACTTTTCTATTCAGAAATCATATTATAAGCCTTCAGCTGATGGAAATGAGCAGTTAAGAGGGGGTGGTTGTCTCTATTCTCTTTGAAATGATAGTTGAAGTTCTTCTTTTATATATATATATATACGCATATACACACATAAGTTGTGTCTTTGTTTAAAAATACATCAAGGTGTTCCCACATATATCTCAGGAGGCACCCATATTGCTCTTACAGTGTGTACCTCCTGATACTGCTGCTCTGATTGCTGTTTCCCCACTGTCATCCTTGGAATGTCAGCAAATACAATCAACTGCTTTCTATTCCTCTAGACTTGCAGATTTAGTGGGTATTTCTGCCCCCTTCCCCCTCCTCTGCTTGGATTTCTTTCCAATGGTTCCCCTCCCCCTCTTCTTTAGTTTACAGACTTCTTCAATGCTTTTTTTCTGTGCTGATTGCAGGAACACCCACCTTTCTGTGGTTTTAGTAGAGCCTTTCATGCTCTTTTCTCTGTACCAGCCCTCTAACCAGATATTTAGGCCAATTATTCTGTTCAGTTTCATTATTCTGCTTCCACAACTACAGTAATAGCCCACTTGAAAGATCACTTGGCTTCTTTCACTCTTGAGACTGCTTGCTAGTTCCCAGAATGGCATCTTCACATCCTGTGATCTTCTGTTGCTTTTTTTTCCCCCCAGAGTTTTATTTAAATTTTAAAAAAGGGTGGGGGGTGTTAAAAGGAAAACCACACACATATAAATGAGCGGAGGGACAAAAAGAAGGCCAGATATCAAATAAGTGCTTTAAGGAAGGGAAATTCCAACACTGTCAGTTTGCAGGAGACACTGAATATCAAATACCATTATTCAGTACATTTTCCACGACAGGACTGACTAATATTCCCATTGAGATTTCCTAGAACAACCTTTGCCTGCTTTTTGTTTTGCAGTCACACAGCATGAATTTCACCTATAACTGAGAAATGGCACCCAGAAAACCTTTACTTCTGTTTTGTCCATGGCCATCCTTATTAAAAAATGCCACTTCAGAAGTCTCTAAGTAAAGGTTTTTAAAGGGTTTGTAGACACTTCACATGATAAATTTAGAATCACAGTGTTCATGTCCCCCAGATTATAAATATCGTTTAAATTTAACTAAGGGTTTTTAAAAAATCTAACTTTTCTGCCTCCTTTGCTCTTGCTTCTTGTTTCCCTTTCATCTTCTAATTTCATCACTAATGTGTGAAATTATTTGCCTTCTTCACCCTTATCTCTTCTGAATTAGAAGACTGAAGATATGCAGAAATATTTTATGCTTATTTCTTGTGTGACAGTTACCATGAGATGAGAATTTTAAGACTGGATCCCAATTGTTTTATTTTGTTAAACCTCCCTTTATGGTAAATACAGATTCTGTTGTTCTTAATGGTGGAATTGTTTTTGTAAGGTAAGATCTGTGCATTGTTGTGGAACAATGGAGTAACCTGTTCAACAAATTTACATGTAATTTGTTTGTATCCATTCTAGCCTTTTTTTCTCCTTCCCTAATTAATACTTTTTTAATTGGGCAGCAAAACAGAGGTGATTCGGGGTAGAGATTTTTTCCCCCCAAATATTGTATCAAGAACCAGAATGGTAACTTATATTTCTGAAAGAGAAAAACAAATCCAAGTGTCCTATACCTTAAAAATAACCAAAAAAAAAATTGCATCTGTGAGGAACATAACTCATTGCCTCTCATGCAGACATTGTGAACGTACAATGTGCTTGAATGGTCAGGTAGTTCTTTCCATAAGCTCTTTAATTACTTTAACTTTTAGAAGTTTATAATTTCTGTCCTGCAATAAGTGAAAACATGAGCCTGCAGCAGTAGCAAATACATTTCTGACAGTGCTGGGGGAAGGGAGGATCAGCCCCACTCAGGAACCCTTCCCAGCTGAGCTCAGGGCTGTGCGGGGCTGAGGCTATGTCTGGGCTCTGGTGCACCGGGAGCAGCCCCACAGAGGGCGGGATGAAGAGGGAGCTTCCCAGGATCAGGGATAAATCACACACCTGGAAGCTGCAAACAAAAATCCCATTGCTGTTCTTTGTACTGTATCAGTTCAGAAGAGCTGTCACTCTGGCACCTTTCACAGCCCAGCAGCCATCTAAAGAAAACACTGAGAATTTAGAATTTCGATAATTGTTCTTAGACACACAATCACATGGTGAAAAAGTTTTCTGTAACGAGGGGGTTGATATAAATCACGTACAACAAACTGTTTCCAAATTCAGAAAGAAGAACTTTTGCACCTTTATTTTTAGTGACATGATGAAAATAAGATGCAGGCCATGTTTATACTTCATAACAGTAACAAATATATATATATATATATATATTTAGATAAGAAAATAATCCCTCTATTTCTCTATATTTCAGAAACCCATGATCTACAATTTCATTTCAAATCCCAGATACAATAACCAAAGGGTTATGTACCTAAAATGATTTTTTGGATCTATATTTATCTTCTCTGAGGCAAGATGTGATTTATGGGGAGAAATGAGGATAGGGCCCAGGCCAAGGAACTCTGATTATTCGGTGGACCATGCTGATTAAGTGTGCTGGAATCTTCTTAAATTTTATAATTAAAAACAATTCATATGATTTATTGAAGTTTTCCATGTGTTCAACAAACATAACATTTGAATATTTTTGCTATTAAATCCAATTTGTTCCTAGTATATCTCCAAGCTACAGTGCCTAAACTTCTAGCTAGATAATGAAGTATTTATTCTTGAGGTTATGTTTTTGCATAGATAAAAAAGAATTTGCTGAGATCATTTACTATGCAAGGTGTGTAATCCCATTTATAACATATTTTTGTTAAAATACTAATTGCCCCAACTATGTCTACACATTAAAGGGAGCCATGCTAGAGTGGAGACATACATTTTTCTGATTTCTTCCCATTTGTCAGAAATGGTCCTGTTATTTTTCCTGACCTGTCCTCACTTGCTGTGCTGAACCATTCTGAGATCTGTTTTTTAAGGCAATGCTAAGTACTGTGACTTCATCCATCAATTCCTGTACCCAGTGCACATGAGGCTGCCAGGTTCTGTTGCAGCACTCCTTTTTAAAGAATCTCAACTGAATCCCAGCACAGTGAGCAAAAAGAGCTTTTCCTTCCCTCTGTGATTTCAGAACGGGAACACACTCTCTGTAGGCAGCATCTCAAGCCAATGGGATTGCCTATTACTATTTTCAGCCTTTTGGGAGGCTATATATGTACTTATTCTGTGTTTCTAGGCTTAAGAAGAAGAGATAAATGCCCTGGCAAGCTGTCTTTGTACTCTTCCACACTGTTCTTTTGTGGGATTTGCTTCAGACCATAATCTACTAGCTGTCTGTGTTGTAAAATCTTGTCTCAGAGTAGTGGAGAAGGATGGCAGAAAATAAAGGACCTTGCTTTTCAGCAGCAGCTAAAGGTACATTTTAATTTTTTCTGTTTAAGGCTTGTGCATTCAGGGAATATCCAGCAGTCTGGGATCCTCTGAGTGAGCTGTGTGGCCCATGGAGGGTTCTGGACCGAGTTTACCTTGGAGAACTGCAGCCCCATGAGGAGCTGTCGGTGGAGGGCTGCAGTCTGGGAAGGACCCAGGCTGGGGAAGGGAAGCTGTGGGCAGGGAAGGAGCAGCAGTGGAGCTGTCAGGAAGGGGCCACAACCCCCCTTCCCCATCACACATCCAATGGTGCCAAGTTTTCTTGGCAACGCTGATTTAATACCTTTGCCAAATGCAATTTTACCTGAGCAGTTTCCCATACAAGACACCTTTTTGACAGCATAGTAAAATTACCAGGGGTCTCTGACAAGCATATTATAATTCCCAGTGAATATAAACTTTTGCGAATGATTGATCGGGAGTTGGCTAAATTATCTGTTATGACATCAAGCAATGTGGTGATTTTGTCACTGCATAGAAAATGGCAAAACCCTTTGAATTCATTATCCCATTGAAACTGTCCAAAGGTACAGCCCGACCCTGCCTGGGAACGCTGTTTAGGTACCGAGTGTGCGTGCGGGTGTCTGATCCCGTGTGGGCTGCAAGGGGACAGCCCTGTGTCCCCAGGGATGGCAAGGGAGTCCCACAGCACTGCCTCCTCCTCAGTTATCACTGACCTGTGCACTGGCAGGGCTGTTTCTCTACCTTTTTTCCCTAAGTCCTGTGAGGAAAACCTCTCCAGGCAGTGTTTTGCCTGTTCTTCAAAGCATTTGTGGGACTGGTTGTGGCTGGCGGGAGCCGGCGGTGACCGGGCAGGCCCAGCCTCTCCCCACAGATTCCCCACAGCCCCCGCTGCCCTCAGCACTCAAACTCTGTACAGGTGGTGCAGCTCTCTCCATTCCTAAGGTGAAAAGGAAGTGTTTTTCTAACCTAATGCTTATTTTAAAGGCTGTTGTACAGAGGAAGGAGGGGTGGCCTTGGGAATTATCAGTATCTCTGATGATGACTGGAGGTACCGTCACAGTGATATCGAAAGGAGGCCAGGAAAAAAAAATAATTCCCAATGTCTTTGAAAGAGCTGAAACAATATGAGGAGCAGCTGAGGTCACCTGGTCTGTTCATCTGGAGAAGAGGAGACTGAGCTCAGACCTCACCGGGCTCTGCAGGGGAAGTGGAGGGGCAGGCACCGATCTCCGCTCTCCGGTGGCCAGGACAGGACCTGGGGGAATGGTGTGGAGCTGAGGCAGGGCAGGTTTAGGCTGGACATTAGGGAAAGGTTCTTAAAATGTTCTTCACCCAGAGAGGGATTGGGCACTGAACAGGCTCCCAGGGAGGTGGTCACAGCCCCAAGCCTGACAGGGTTCAGGGATTGCTTGGAAAGGCTCTCAGAAATGTGTGGGGTTCTTGGGGTGCCCTGTGCAGGGCCAGGAGTTGGACTCTGTGATCCTTGTGGGTCCCTTCTAACTCAGCGTATTCTATGATCTATGATTCTGTTTTCTCTGTCTCTATGCTTGAGACACTGTGCCTTTAATTATAAATAGGCATGTTACTTCCAAACATATTAAAAGTTTTAACTACTTGAAAAATTTTCAAATGAAGTTGTACATAAGGTCTTTAGACCAAATGTTTCTTTGCCTGTTCTTGACCCTTGAATTCTTCATGCAAGGAAAATATGCCTATTAAGAGGCAGAAATCTGCTGGAAATCAAAACCTTTCTCACAAAAAATAATAACAGAAATAGCTGTAGCTTTATAGATTATGGGATAAGGACAGACATCACCTCAGGTGCCCAGGGGATGTAAGATTTGGCATGGTAATCAGAAAGATGGTTAATTCATTATTCTGATGTCAAACTGCTGCTCCAGCCACAACTTACAAAATAGCACAATCTTTTAAATACATTAATGTGATATAATTGTTCATAGAAACATTAACACAGTCTTTGTGGAGGAATTAGAGGTGTATGATAATGACTGAAACTCTGCTGTAAACACAGCCATCCCAGTATGCATTATTTCTTTAATATGTGCTGTGATAATGTTTGGAAAATGCTCAAGATCCAGAGGAATACTAAGGATAGAAACTCTCTTCTGAATTTATTTTAAAAAATATTAATAGTAAAATATACTATGAGAAAAAAAGGGAAGCAGACCTTGCAATTTCTTTAGCAAACCCTATTGCTGTTCTTTGGCTGGGATTTCCACATGGAGGACGTGGCAAAAGACCAGTGCCAGTAGGAAGGAAAAAAGCACTTTTATATGTGAAGTATTTCAAGACTGGAAGGAGTCTGCATGCTTAATGGAATTCTTTTGTGGGTTTTGTTTATTTGTTTGTTCTGTTTTCTTTTTTCTTCATAAGGATTTATTTGCTTTGGTAATCTAAGAACTTTCCAAAGGATCTGCAAACTGTTATACCTATAGTTACAGAAAGCTTTTAAAGTGTTATTTCCATCATACTTCCCAAGAAATACACCTTTTAGCTGAATTAATTCTGGGTTTTTTTAAACTAAGAATTCCTGTTTACAATTACCCTTGTTAGCCATTATATACAGTTGAAAATAACCTACTCCTGTAAGTACATTATGTTAGAAATGCATCATAATTATCTCAGCCTTACCCATGGCATAAAGATGTAAGACTGAGACCTTGTTGTCTATTATTTCACATCTACTTAACTTTATCAGAAGGTCTGGACAATATTACAACTTTTGGGAAGCAAATTTGTTTATTTTGTTTAAAATATTTGATAATTATCTTAGTTCTTTGCTTACAAAGCTGCTGGTTCTGTTCCAGCATTTACAAACATTTTTTAATTCTCTCTTTTTTCTTAGTCATTTAACAACCTGATTTGTGATCTGAATATTTTGCCTGGTCAAATGATCATACCTACCAAATTTGGTGAATATGGCATATTAGTACTGAATTTGGTTTTTGCAGCCAAATTAGAACAGAAATACTTTTGTTCCTGGCTACCACATGAAGGAAAAAATGCACTTTGTTCCCAGATGTTTGCATATCTTTCTTGTGCTCCAAGGCTACATGGTGAGACCCCCTGCCTTGGTGGTGAAGCTTTTGGTTTCAGTGTTTCTGAAGCTTGAAGTGATCACCTTGAAGAACTTCCCAGAATCTCCTTCTGGGTTCTTCAGAACTGTGTGGGCTTCGAGTGGGTTAAGCCGTCTGTGGTGACGTACACTGTCACAGAGGGGCTCTCAGTGAATTCCTGGTCTCTCTACTCTCTCTTGTGTCATGAAAGGCACTTGTTTAGTCACAGCAAGACTGGATGAAGTCTATTTTAAGTCATTACTCTTAGAAATGACTTCCCTCTTTCTTACCCTGGCTCGCTCTGTCTCTTGGTTCTTATCTCTGATAAAATCTTGCTCCCATTAAAGGCCCAGGAGAGCATTGTCATTCATTTAAATGAACTCAGAATGTCCTGTCTTCTTTTCTTCCCCAGTGGAAGTGCTTGTTTAATGTTTTCATACCTGTGTGGGATTTTCTTTTCTGTATCATTTTCTGAAGGACATTCAAACACATTCATTCCATTCATCTGGATGAGTAAGGCATATCCTTACTCTAATCCACTTAATAATGTGAGTGCTGCTCTTTGAAATCAGCGAGGTGAGTGCTGTTTCCTATTTCTGGTTCAGGTTTATTACCTGCTCAAGCTCATTTAGAACAATAGTTTGGGAAACTAGGATTATCAAAGCTGTTTCCATGTACTCTTGAGCTTTCAATGTCACCGACAAGGAGCTTCTGAGCTGATTTTGGGAGCAGTGGCCAAATTCCATGTGCTGACAAACCAGAGCTTTTAAAGGTGAAAGGCCCTGTATCCCAGGAAAAGGTGGGTGTTCTTTCTGTGGAAAATAGTGAGTGCCTAGTCCTCTGCTTCTGAAGTCATTACTCCATTTCACTTTGACATTTTACAGCAAATATAATTTTTTTTCCTGCATCACAAAGCACTATGTCAGTGAGGGACACTGCACTGATATAACGTGATGAATTGGACTGATTTCTCAGAAATGCAGTGATATACTCTGCTCCCTGCTCAAGAGCTGAAACTAATGCCCAGCTGAGCTGCCAACTTCAGTGTCCTGTTTAATGAGTTTGGTGACTTCAGTCTTCTAAAGATATCTTTTATTACGTCAGAAGCCACCACAGCTGATAATAGCTGATAACTGCAATATTTGCTGATAGCACCATAAAGATAAAAAATGGGCATACAGATGAAATTAGAATTATTCACAACTGTTTTGAAATATGTTATTGGAACAGAGATGAATAAGATATGATATTGAAGAAAAAAAAGGGGGATTTTTTTTTAAAAAGTGTGTCCTAAAATAAATCTTTAATTAGAAGACACAATTCTTAAAGCATACTATGCCTATACAGGAAAGCTCTATCAGCAAAAAAGGAGATTTTAAACTACTTGTAATTGTCATTGCATAAGTATTTTAATTAACTTATTTATTCTGATGTTAAATTCCTGGGTGAAACCACTTGCACAAATCATTCTTTAAGAACCTAGTAGTATTTATAATTACATGAAATTTCTATTCAAAATCTGAATTGCATAGGGAAGTTTTTTGTTAACTTCTTGAGGTTTTTCTCATGGAACAGGATAAAATGAGTAACATTGTTGTCTGACTTGCATTTTGTTAAATTCAAATAAATGTAATTCATTTTTTTGCTGACTGTTATGAACTCCTGTAAAAATACATTTAAAAGAGGTGCACTCCAGTCAGGGTGTGTGTTTGTTTAGCATGCAGGTAACACACACCAGGTTCTCTGGGTGCTTTCTGCACTCTACATTGGCTTTCAAGGCATGTGTATAATTATGTGTTCGTGTTGTCATGGTAATTGAGCCTGCAGTTGTCAGGATGTGGAAATCACTTGTGTTAGGCTGGAACAGAGAATTTCAATTAAAGATAACCATGAGACCATACTGTTGGTTTAAGTTTGACATGGACAGCAGATATTCAGTGAGGGATCTTTATTTTGTTTGCTTAATTAGTATCTAATACTTCCCAAGTATTGGGATTGCTCCACATTGTATCATCGTGTGTTGGAATTACTCCTTCAGGCTATTGGTGCTGATTCTTATAATGTATGGGGATTTTTGATCTGCAATCCTTTATAAGGGGGTTACTTCTCATTTCATAAATTCAAAGGCACATGCAATGAAGTTTCATATTTGATTGACACAGCTGAAAGTTCAGAAGGGAAAGAGGAAGGTTTAGGAATAGGACTAAACAAGTTAAACAAGCTACTACCCTTTGGAGTAAAAGTGGGACAGGGACATAACTAAGTCTGTTGGACTTAGACAGTGCTCTGGCTTTATAAAATGTGGATGCTATCACAAAATGTGTTTCCTGCCTGGTTTGTATTTTTTTTTCAAGTAGCTCTTAATATTCAGTTTGTCTTCCTCAGTGCCGTTGAGCACAGAGGCAATACTTTCAGAGTTTTATCTACAAAGATTACAAGAGCTCTTTCCTCTGTAGCTACTCAGTAGAGCCCCTCACAGAGGATATAAAGTTGGGATTAATTGCTAATAATTTTATAATCATCAGTGGATCTCTGGAATAATGGAAAGATATCATTACCACTAGGGCTTCATCAATGATCTCATCTATCTGAGCTGCTTGGGGCTGTGTGTGTTCTGTCACTGATTCTGGTTTTTTGTGCTGGCAGCCAAAACTTAACACACACTGCAGCTGTTTTGCTTGTTTTCATCTTGTCTCTGCTTTCAGAAAGTGTTTAAGATGAATTATTTAATATTTATCTGTGCTAGTGAATGTATGTTTGTTTTCAGTAGGACTCTGTAATTCAACCATCCATTTGCTTCTGCAGCAAAGTTGTGGCTCGGAGGTTCCTCCCCTGCACCCAGTTTGTAGGCTCCCATGTGTTCTGGCTGTTTCTGACTCTTAGCTCACTAAAATATGTTCCTTTTTAGCCTGAATTATGTGAGTCTCTTTACATAAATACTGCTGTGCTGATAGGTGGATCTGTGATTGGTGGCAAAGGGCCATGAGTCAGTGACTAGCTTCATTTCTGAAACTGCAGTACCACTGCAGTGGTAGATCTAAAAGGAGAAATTACTAAATACCTCCAAAAACTTGGCACACAGCAACTTCTTGGTGGTTGTGTAGCTGGAGCTTGAAACCAAATCCTAGACCACTGTCCTCTCCCCCAGCGTGCTGCAGGTAGAGTGTGGGTGCCGTTTACACCTGAGCTGCTGTTAGCAGGCTGAAAGGGGCGTTCTCAGCTGCTTTAGCTCATTTTTGGCTTTCAAATACAAGAATTTGCATGCTTCTGCAGTTTTGCCCTGTTTAGAAAATGTCATTTTAACAGCTTATAGGAAATTTCTACAGAGTCTAAGATGTATCTAGAGCCATAGTTCCATACATAAAAGGGCTCTGAGTAGTTGAGCTTCTACCTGTACAAGAAACTGGAGGGAATGTTGATCCTGAGAGAGATCAGAGAATATTTTCCTGCCAAAAATAGTCTGGCTTCAGGATTTCACAGCAGGTTTCACCCTCTGTATCTCTTGCTCATCAGTAAAGCCCAATGCTGATGCTGCAGAAGGGTCTTCATCTCTTAGGGAGCAGGGGAAAAATTCTAATAATACTCTTGCAAGGGTACCCAAGTATATTATGAGCATTTTAAATGCTGTTTTACACTCTATATAAAATTTGGTGCCATCTTAGTGAAAGAGGAATGTGTTGAGACTTTCAGACTCTGTGAGGTGTTGTTCTTCTATAGCTCAGACGTCCAAGTTTCCCCTAATTAGCAAGGTTTTGTGTGAAAGGATAGCGACCCAAAGGTTCATAGCTATTCCTGTAATTTGATTATAACTGTAAAGCCTGTGTGACACCTTCCTGCCTATGATGTTGTGTGTAATCCTGTGTGCAGATACAGCT
The DNA here is from genome assembly GCA_013400215.1 of Cisticola juncidis. Lineage (NCBI taxonomy): Eukaryota > Metazoa > Chordata > Aves > Passeriformes > Cisticolidae > Cisticola > Cisticola juncidis. Next base: position 1,158,782 of record VXBR01010506.1, read on the forward strand.
CTGGGAAGTTCTGTGCTGTGGTTACTCATGAATGAAATTACTGGAAGAGTCTTGGATGAAAAAGTTCGTGGAAGGATTTAAGGCAGAACATGGCAAAGCAAAGGCTGCAATTATCTGCAGCTGAAAACAAGTAGCTTTTAATATGTCCATTCACCTAAGAAGGGAGGGAGAATTACAGACCACGTGCTCTTTCTCTCCCTTTTTCTATCATTTCTCTTCTTCTTTTTCCTTTATACAGTTTATCACCCATAATTTCAGGATGTGTTTTGTTTCTTTAAGCTGTTTTATCTATAGGCTTATGAGGTCAGTCATGTGTGAATTCTTTTGTTAGTCACCTCACCTTTTGCCTTGATGATAGAAAATTGATCAGGCCTAAAGTACAAGTTCAATAGACAACCCCCTTGGTCCTTTGTCTAGGAGAATAGCTACCATTGAAGGCCATGAGCAGGTTGCTATTAATATGACAGCCTGCTCTATCTCCCACTGTAATTTATAATGAAATACCTAATCTCCATTATTTTGATCCAAGCAGGCGATCCCATGAAAAAGTCTTTTCATCCAGTTCCCAATGGCAGTTACATGAGAAATGGCAAACCAATAATTTTTGTCAAGTTTTTTAAGCCAACAGAAATGCTTTTCCACTGCTACAGTTTCAAAAGGCACAGATAAAGCTCATTCACTGAGATGAATGAAAAAGCCATCTGGGGTTTTTCTTTTTGACTTCCTTTCCTTTTCTCCATCCTTGTAATCAAATTTGAGCAAAATCAAATGGGGCTTTCTATGAAAGTACCTTTTGTTGATCTGAACGAGCTGGTAATTTACAAAATACCCTTCCTTTGTGAGGAAGGCTAAAGAAAAAAAGAATCAGTAGCTTTTAAAGCTGGGCCTTGGTGGGACTCTAAATGCAGTGAAAGCAGTCTGTGTTGAGAGATTGAAATGCATTTCAAAGCCAGGCCTGAGTCAGGGTACAGGGAAGAAAAAACCTATGTGCATTTTATAAGAAGAAAAACCTGAATGGGAAGGGGAAAAGAGAGAGAGAGGGGAAAAATCTGGATAATACATTAATCATTATTTTGGAAATTGTCTTCCTTACTGACACATACTGCGTAACTAGTGATTGAGAACTTGGATTTTTGTTCTATTATAGGCATCTCAACATTTGTCTGTGCTGCTTTAAAGTTTGAGAGGCAAGGATCCTTGAACACTGCTGGACTATGTTTTAAATGTGTATATATATTTTTTCAACTTTGCTTTTTGTGGTTCTTTTTCCTTTTTTTTTTTTTTTAACCTTGCCTGTGAAGTATTATGAGGAAAAATACTTGCAGGAAAGCTGAATTTATTCTTTTTTGCATGCTAATGTTTATTTTTATTGTATTTCTGCTTACCAGATTTCCTAGGGGTAATTATTTCCCACTGACTCAGACCACAGGAGAGTGTGAACACCTAACAAATAGTAAGTTTATGCCTTGTTTTTGTTATTTGTATTTTATAATTGATATGAAAAAGCTGAAAATGTTTGATTAATTGCAAATTCAGTATTTTAAGAATGCTATATGAAGAATTATGAATCTATTAATGAGAAATATTGATGTGGTTTAATGCTTATCATGTCTGTTACTTACTACAACTGTTTAGTGAGACAGGGATAAGTGCATTTTCCTGTGTTGAAGATAAAACAGCTTATGAAATAAACATTAATTTACATGTCGTATGCAATAATGTGAGCAAGCCTAGCCCATACTTTAATCTTTTCTTATTTACAGGCTTGCTTAGAATGCAAAATGTTTCTCCCTTTCCAATTCTGTTTTGATTCAGGGTATAAGTGCATTTACAAACAGTTTCCTGGCTGCACAATGTAAAATATGACCGGCAATTTTACAGAAATGTTGGCACTCCTAGTAGAAACTCTGGGGTTAATTTTTATTTTTAAGAAAGCTTCTCACGTTATTTTTACCTTGACTTGTGCTGTATCGTGGTAGGGAGAGAGAGATGTGAATGTTGCTGATTAAAATCTGATTATTGTTGCTAATGAAGCACTGGTAAAACAGGGGGACTTGTAAATTTTTCACTGAAAGACAAAGACTGTAAATAATGTAGAGCTGTGAAATTTCACTGATAAGCTGTTTGTTTTGGATGAAATGAGATGAGACATGATTTATTTTGTGTTCCTTATGACTATGTGTAGACAATGTTGTGACATCCACTAAAAAAGCATTCTGTAGGAAAGCAGGCTGGGATAAGTTTTTTGCTTTTTAGCATTACCAAAAATCCCAAGTCAACCTTATAATGTCTGAGTGTGGTTTCCATTAACGAGATGCCAAATTATTTAACAAATACCTTACAAAGTATTTTCTTCCATGTACCCGGACATCTGACTGAAGTGGAAAATGTCAAAAAGCGACTTTTGTGGCTGAATAATTTCCCACTTCAAGTTCTTACCGTCCTATTCACTTTCCATTTCCTTCAGGATTTGTTTTCTCACATGGTTTTGAGCCATTTGCTGCCTCCTAATGACTGACTTATAAAACAGCAAACATGGAAATTTTCCAAAAAACTTTTTCTGGAGCTATCACTGCTGTATATTTTGTAATAGTCTACAATTTTTTCATATATTTATTATTGATGAAGAAATTTGTGAATTTTTGCCCTGTGATATTTTTAGCAGAACGTCAAACTTTCCACCCTGAGAAATACAGGATGCAGTGTCTTAACAGGAGACTTTCCTAGTGCTGAGTGGGGAAACAAAGGCACAAGTGGTTGACTTTGTTTGGATCATGTCATTTAGATAATGTAAAAATCTGTGCTTTCCCAGTCTGGCATTCCAATATCATAGGGCATTTCTCTTGGCTAAATAATTGTCTCCTTCCCTCCCCTAAACAACTAATCTTTGTTTAGTTTTCTGTTCTTTCTCCTTTATACCCTCGTAAACTTTAAGACATAGTCTTCATCAAAGACTTTGTCAAACCTGTTGGGTTTTGATTGACTGTTTAACAAATGAAGCAATAACAAAACAAGATAATATCCCTCATGGTCTTAACCATGTATTAGGGCTTGTCTCCTTACTAGGTTTTTATCACAGTGCAGCACTAGCCTGCTCAAGAGATTTTGTGACCTATCAAAATATAAATATTCAGAATTATATAGCATGTAGAGAACATGGATTTTTCTTGATGTAATCTTTTCCCTCTGAGGAGGACTGTAAGTAGTACAAATGGCTTGAACTGGGATGAGAGCATTGAATGGAGCTCTGACTTTGCCCCCTACTATTTATATGTATTTGTGGACACTCTCTAGACTTTTCCCTCCATGGAGTTGCACTCAGTGACAGCTCTGCATTTGTGGCTGAATGTTTGTAAACCACTAGTACAACACATGGGTTGGATTTTACAGCAGAATCTTCAGCTGTGCCTGATTTGGAGCTGCCAAGTTTTATGCTTGAACTTTTCAAGCTCAAGCACATTTTGCTGCAGAGTCTGAGGAATTAGCATAATTAATTACTTGCAGTGTCTTTTTCAAAATAAATGTTGTCCATAATTTTAATCATCTGTTGGGAAGCCTTTGTTGCAGAAAAGATTCACAGCAACAAACAAGTGCTACTTTTTTGAGAATGTATATAAATGTATACTTAATTTATATGCTTAATTTGATTTGAATCCTTGAGAGGAATTTACAGTAATGACACAATAAAAAGAGGGACTGAAGTTATTTAATGAGTTAACAACTACTTCCTTCATTAGAGAACATAATCCAGAGTAGCATAAACTGAACAAGGAAATGTACACTGTGACAGGTTAGCAGCACCCTGGGTGAGCTGCTGGATCTGTGGAAGTGACTGTGAATATAATCAATAATTCTACTGCCCACACATAAGGTGTTTAATCAGATGGTTTGGGTGTTTAATCAGACTGAGTTGGACAGGCAGTGGAAAGGATTTTCAATGAACTTTTCAGTGGCATTTTTTTATCATAAACAGCCAGAGGTGGGAACAAAGGACAATGGTTCCTGGGTCTCGTTGCCCACTAGGGTTCTGCACTGCCTGCAAGAAACACTTTTCTTGCCAGATAAAATTTTGTCGTTGAATACTAAAAGTGAACTCAGCCTTAGTGAATATACGTAGCAGCTTATGAGAACTGTAGTCTCATAAAGATTGTAAGAAAATGCAGATTCAGGCAGTGTCACATCTAGAGGGAGTCCCTTAAAGGAGAGATAAAGGAGAAAAAGGCTACAGAAATATGTGGGAATTGGAATGAATACAGAGTGTTAAAGAAGAGATAAGAGAAATTCTAAGAGTGGTGGATGCTGTTGAGGTAAGGGAAGGGCATTAACCCTTCCATGTCCCTGAGCCCAGGTCTTCTCCTCAGGATCCTGACCCCCTTTTAGATTGACTGTTCCAGGGCTGAGTGCTGCATTCAGTAGAAATTGATGTCTGTGTTCACATTACCCTAAAACTGGCAATTTTTAAAAGTTGATTTTTCTCACTGTTGTACCACACAGTGTGGTGAACGTAAAAGAAACACAAACTTCTCCTCTGACACACTGAACTGGGATTTCCCACTCAGGCACTGAAGAGCAAACCAGGGTCTGGCTGCAGCACTGCTGGACAATCCTGGTTCAGGTTTTTTCTGCTGGCAAAGCTCAGTGACCAGCTGGGGGAATTGTGGCATTGATGATATCTGAAAAGTAAAATAACATGCACAATGTTCCCTTTTAGTCCAAAAAGTCCATCCCTAAATATCTTAGGATGCTTCCAAAATTCTGATGGTTGTTTAGGGGTGGGACAGCAGAAACAATACATTTAGGTACAGATATAGATACTATTGTGGTCACTTAGAACTGCTGTGCTAGTGGTATTTCCAATACATTGTGAATTTGGTGAAGTCAGGTCTATAATGAAAACAAAATTTGCTGTTCAGCATGAACTGTGTGATAAAGTATGTTTTAGGAGGGTTTTGTGTGATCTTTTGTGGGGGTTTTAACAAGCTGATTCCTTGTGGTTTTATAGAACACCTGCAAAATACCTCAGAAAATTCTTGATGTAATTTTGAGCACTTACAAGGACATTCCCTGTAGTCATTTGGTCAGATCTGGTTGTGGGTAGAAAATATTTCATGTAATATGAAAGGTGATACAGAAAGAGATGTTCTTGGGGAGTAATTATCTCTATAAAATAGTCCAATCAATTATTTTATGCAACCCATTGTAATCCACCCAGAGACTGAGAATGTACAAGAATGGAGATTAAAAGTTTTCATCAAATTAGTCTTTAAAACAGTCTATTTACTTGCAAATCTCTTGTAGGATACACTGTCATCCTGTAGAGTAGTGAGGTTTGGATAACTGCTTTAAAAACACTTTCTGTCAGTTTTATCCTTTGGTTTGAGTGGAGCAAAAGCTCTCCAGGGCAGAGCACTGGAATTTGTTGTAGACAGTAATTGCAGTAATGTGACCATTGCCCCCAACAGCAGTGTCTGCTTTAATATTTTGTGTTCCCTTCCCTGCCAACTGGGGGGAAAAAGGGTTCCAACGCTATTTTTGTAGTTTTGTTGCATAGGGGAGACATTTTTAAACTGACCATTTGCTATTTAGCTGTTATTTTTTATTCAAAGGTCATAAAATCTGTAGCACAATGGGACTGTAGGGGTTGTAGCCTTTTTATTTTCCTGCTTAATAAAGCAGACCTGGGAGACATACAGATGAATATTTGTGGCTTCATCTTCTTCAGGGACTCTGTTTTTAAGGGCATAGCAGCAGCAACATGCAATTGTTCTCTACCTACATTTTGTCCTCAGACTTAGAAAGCTGGAAGATAAGAGCAGAACTATGGGAGAAAGGTGTCTTATAACCACCCTCTGAAAAAACTTGATCTGAAATAGGGTTCAGATGTAAAAGTACTATTTGCTGCAAGGCTTTCACACTGCTAGACTGCTTTTCACCTCAGAGATCCCCACTGTGATCCCTTCTAACTGATTCAGGGAGTGGAAGATGTGCACTCACTGTGTTAATGCTGAGGCAGGTCCAGTTCAGTATTAAGTGCTCGTAGCCCTGAGGATGGTATTTCTGATTTTAACTGGAGAACATCCCTTCCACCTTATTAAAAACATAACTCTGTGTAAAATAGTTTGTTGTGGTCAGTCTGTAAATGTGGGATATTTAGAACAGCCATACAGAGCACTGTGTTTTGTTGGATATAATTCATTCTTCATTCTTCCAGTGAGCATCCTGCTCACAGGGATACCTAAGGCTCCAGATAGAGTCATTCCCTGTGCCATGATGTGCAGAGAATCCACAGTGGCACCTCTGCCCATGCCATCTTCTGAGCAAGTCCCACTCAATCTGAAGAGTTATGAAAAAATATTTTCACACGTTTGCTCTTCTTGTTTGGAAAAAATGTGATTTAAGTCAATTATCCTGAGTTGAGCTGTGGTTAATTTTGGGTAATTTTGGTAATGAATTACATGCAGAAAGATCCCAGGTGCTCTTGCTTTATCACATCCATGTCACAAGGACAGTCTGTAGCAGATTGCAATATCTGTTTCTGGTGAAAATGGCAGGAGGTTTTTGTGGTGTAAATTACTCATAGCCATTATTTCTTAGCACTGTTTAACAGGAGCCAGGGGCTTTGGGAGGCAGCAGGGAAAGTCCTTTAGAGTGGCAGCATCTTCCTGAAGCTCCAGTAGCCTCTTAATCCAACTCCTTAACTGTGCCTAAGACAGTGGAGCCTCTCTGTTTGGAACTGAGTGCACCTGGTGCTAAATTGCTGCCTTTAAGCATGGGATAGGATAGCTATGGCTGAATTTCACTAATTCCACAATCAGTTTCAGCTAGCCAAAGAAAAGGTCTTTTTGGAGCCTGGGACAAACAATATCTGTTAAAGTAAAAGACAAGCACAAATTGGTGGTGTAAAGTCCTTTCCCTCTTTCTGTGCCATGGACAAAACTCCCACAACTAATTTTGAGGTCATGTCATGCTCATTTTGCATTTTATGCACATTATACATATTATGTGTGTACTTGCATCTTAGATTCCTGTTTGCAATATTTATTTAAGTATTAGGGTGTAGAATTTGATTGAAAACATCAAAGTTCTAGAAAGACCAGGGGTTTATAGGGATGTTTCCTGATCCTTCTATTTTAAACTGAAGAATGTTACGATGCACCAATAAAATGTCTTGTCGGGTTTTTTTAACTTTTTCATTTTTTTATATCCCTTTTCTACACTGTCATGTCTTTCTCTCCTGCTGTGTACCTCTGAGAGCTTTCTAGGCTACTGACTGATGGCTTTGGTGTCTGTTTATATATGGAATAACAGACCCAGTTCTTGACTGGAGATTCCAGGTGCTTATGTGCCTTTTATCTGTGAGAGCAGAACAGTATTTTTATGCTAGCCTTGTGCAAGTGCATAGAAATAATTATACCAGGAAAATATGTCTGACTGGCAACCTTAAAATCAAAGGTTCTATTTCAATTTAGGAGATTAAGGCAGGATAGATTCATGGGCAATAAAAACTTAAAGACTTTTATTAGGCTAATGCAAGTCTTCTGAGTGTGGTGGAAATGTACTAATTATACTGTTTTCCTAACTTAACCTTGCAGATCCATGAACTTAGTCTTGTACTGTCAGTAAAATATTTGTGAATCTAATGGGAGGTGGCAGCTGTGTGAAGAGCTCTGGGAATATTTGTCCACTCCTAGGACTGTATTTGTCCACTTCTAGGATGTATGTTTGCTGTGTGAAGTGGTTGTTGTTGTTCATCCTGTGGTTCACAAGATGTGGGATAAGAATTCTCATCATTCTTTGGTTCAAAAATAAAACATAATGGACTAAGGACATTAGACTAAGTTCCATCATGATTGCATTGTTGATAGACCTGACAGTGTATGATGGTACCTCTTGAGTCAGGAATCTGAAGGTGGCTGAATTTCATAGATTTATACATTCAGAAAGCAAAAACGCTGTCCTTATGCAAAAATGCCCACTTACAGTTTAAGGAAGCAAATCCTTGTGAGAGCTCTCTCTGTTCTACCAGCCCTTGTGCTCCAATGCCTCCAGTTTCCTTTGCTTGAGCATCTCTGAGGCTTTTCTCATCAAATCTTTGCAGTGCAGCCTCTCTGGTGTCCATCAGGCCAGGTAGGTGTGAATTTTCTTACACACGCTGCTTTCAGTGCAAGTCAGGAGCAGCAAATGTGTGGGCAGCAAACGTGGACTAAAGGGAAATTTGGAAGCTGTTTTGTAGAACAGGTATGCAGACTACTGACTAAATAATGTCTGGGAAGTGTTGTGGTATTTGAAGCAGGGAAAAATGAAAATAAGTGACAGAAACTGTATTCTGGATTTTTTTCCCCCTGTTAAATGGTGAGGGGCTGAGGTGTCATTTTGTTTTTGCATAAATTCCTTGAAGAATTTCAGCTTAAAAATGTTGCCACATAAAGGTTGTTTGGGGTGGTTTTTTCAGTCAAGTATATTTGTCTCTCTTTATGGAAAAAACATAGCCTCCATATGCAAGAGAATATATGGGGGATTGGTAGCATACAAAAGCAGATATAGGAAATTGTTGAGTCAGTGCAAACCCTGAATGGATTGCAGCAGAGAGTGAAGTTAAAATGTATTTGATTTAAAACAGAACATGCAACATCTTTTTTCACTTGCTTTCAAGAACTTGCCATGTAAATTCAGCCTATTACAGATAAATGAAAGAGAGGAGTTATAAAATGAAAAGTAGCTGTAATGCACAGATTGAATGTTTGGGTGGGAGTGAAAGTAGGAGTTACTGGGTTGGAACAGATTCCTTAAGATCTGTCACATCATACCATTAAAATAAAGAGCTAGACATAGTAATTTTAAAGGGATATTGTTTAAAAGTTGGGAGATATTAATGCAGTAAAATACATTGATGGATTCCAAACTTACGGTCTGTTGTGTGTATTATACTGACATCATAACTGTGGATAGCAAATACCTGCTGTGGGTACTGCACTGCTTGTGAAAGGAAAGATTACAGCGTGCTAGGGAACTGTGATCCCATCAGCTCCCTCTGTGTGTGTGCTTGCAATTTCATTAGGTTATTCCTGCAATGTTTTTGATTAAATTTGTTATATAATCAGAGAGCTTCATAAAAGTCCTGCATTTTTTCAGTTTTTACATTCTTAGCAGCTGCAGTCCTCATGTGAGAAGTCCACAAGAGGCAGAAATTGCTTCAGTTTCTTTTGGTCCGCCACAGAAATTTTAATGGCCATGGGCGACTCACTTCATTTATCTGTTCTCCACTGATATCTAGTCTCATACAGGTAGTATTTTGATGATAAATAATTTCACAAATATTTAAAACCTATGGATAATAGTGTTATATAAATGATCAAAACTTTAGATGCAGCAGATATAAAACTGAGCAGTACTTTTCCACAGCCAGGCACTTTCTGGATATGTTTGTTCCTGCCTGGTTCCTCACACTGTCTCATCTGGACACCTCACTGTCTGTGCCTGTGCTTGCAGTGCCACCCCTTCCCATTTTTTGTGGGGTCCTTAGATGTGGAAACCAGGGGATTTTTCTTGATGTATCACAAAACATCTGAGGAGAAGGGTGAATTCAACTTAGTCTCCCAGCACTAAATTCTGATCCAGTCTTCCTCTGTCTCCCATGGAGAGCCCATCTTAGGCTCTCTGTGGGGTATTGGAAAGTCTTTGCTGAGTGTTCATTTTGGGGCTGGTAAGTCCCATTTGTTGTGTGTCACTAAAACATAAAAAACTGGGAAGAAACCTGAAGCCTGGGTTTTCTGCAGTGCAGAATTGCACCTAGTATATCATTAAGGTGGTGCAATATGCATCTAAAATGATATATAAAATATGTGGATTTTAAAGCGATATCTTTTGCTTGTTCTTCCATTTCTTCAATGTTTTACAAATTGTTTCAAGGAACAAAACCACTTTTAAAATCCCTTTTTTGAGGAAATAAGAAGAGACGCTTTTTAAATAAATGTGAAGGTTATGATATATATTTAACAAAGCCTGGGAACTTGGAAGTGTAGACAGCCATTGTCTTGTCTTAACCCAACGGTGTGAGTAAAGGATACAGTGTCAGATGTAACTTTGAATTTTCCTGGCTTCTGTCACTTCACATCACAACCTTAGAATTAGTAATATACATTTTTTTGTTGAGGAACAATAGCTAAAAATGTATTTTGACTAGTAAAATTAAGAAGATGACATATAAATCATAGAAGTGCACTATGCAACAGTAATGTGTGTCATTTTTTTAATACAAGTGTAATTCTGAGTACATGGTAACTACTATCTATAGCTACAGAAATATCACCACCTCCTGCCTTTTGGCAAGAAACTGTATTTTAAGTTTTATATATAGATTACACAATGACAGAGAGGGTAAAACTTTTAGCTGAGCATTATACTTTAGTACAGAGCAGGAACTAAATATAGTCGCGGTGTCATCACAGCAAGGTTGCTTTGAGGCAAAAATACAAAAAATAAACCAGCAGTGATGTCCATTACTGCTGTTCCACAGTCATTAGAGACAGATGAAGTTGGCTATAGAAGCAGCTGATTACAGGAGATCCTATCATGAGTGATAACAATTGAACCTGGGCAATGTCATTTCAGCCACTGGGACCTGTTCTGTCAACTCTCAAATTGTTCTCATTAATGTGCATTGAAGGGAGGCTGGACATTTCAGACTGTGGGAGTGATGCACTCTTTAACCTTAATGAGCCAACGGAGAACTTTTGGCTACTTTCTCCTTGAGTGCAGCAGCTCTCCTGTTGGCAAGACTCCTGTACTTCCCCCTAAGGAAGCAGGAACTGAACCCCTTTGCAGAGGAAGGAGAGAACAGAACAAATCTGATAGCTCAGGATGGCAGCCCTGTTCTTCAGCTTTCGGTTGGTCCCTGTCCTTTCTCAAGTGTCCTCCTCACTATCAAGACGAGGAAAGGGCTCAAGGACTGAAACTGCAATTTTCATGCAGCTCCAGGTGGGACTGATCCAACCATGGGAAAAATTATATTGTTCCAAGGGTTGGGTGAGGGTGATTGGGAAAGGGAAAAGCTGGGCTGTTTCTGACCAGGAAAATGAGCAGACATTAATGAATAAAAGATTTACAATGGGTTTCTGAACTCCAAGCCACAAATAGTCTGCAAGTAAAGGTCTGTTAGGAGCTTGTGCAAAGCTCTGTTGAATCAGACTATTTGGACAGTGTCAGTTATGTGATTTTCTTACACAAGCAGAGCTGCTTGGCAAAAGCAAGAATAAACCATTCTAACCTGCATTTTTGTCTTAATTGAGTTTTTTTAATTTGTGGGCTCATTGAGCTACCATATAGAACAACTGAGTCAAGTGTTAGAACACAGTTCTGAGCTGTCCTGTTCCTGTTGCATTCAGTCAGTGAGTAAAGTCTCATTTGAGGGTCAGGACCTGATCTGCCCCTCCTATACTAGGGCTTTCCCCTTCCAAGAGAACATTTTCTATTTGCTGAATCATGAAATATTTGCAAAATAGAGCAATTTAAATTTAAATGGGAGGAGCTGCCAGCTAGCACACTACCAGGTGGTTATAGACCTTTCATCTGGGATATGAGAGGGTAAACCTCCTTTAACGAATGATGAGAACTTTTACAAAATCTGGACAGGGCTCTAAGGGTGGAAATGCAGCATTAAAAGGAACATTGCCACCTCTAGCACCATCTTGTGTTTTCTCTTAAAATGGAAGGGGAAGAGGGTGTCTTGAGCTCCATCACAGAGGCTGTCCTGTATGACCAGTGTGTTAGTCACTGTGAACATGCCATTGACTAGCATAGAGGTTTAACCACAGAGTAATTTAGGCAGGCTCCTAATTAAGCCTGATGAAGAATAAGGAAAAATCTGCCCTGATCTGATTTGTGAGAAATAAGGGATAATAAGCTTGGGGAAAACATGCTGGCAATTCTGCAGTTTTAGTTGTATGGCTTTCAAATTACATATAAACCCTCTCAGAGATTTGGCTCTTTTGAACATCTGGACCTCAGTACCTGTTTGTAGTGTGGTTTTCTTTGGGGTTTTATTGTTGTGGTTTGGTTCTGTTCACTCAGACTCAAATTCACAAAGATACCTGCCTGCATAACTGTCATTTTCCTAAATATACAATTAACTTTGGAGCTCAGTCCTGAGATCCTGATCCTGTGGGAGTCATGGCACATCCTAGTCCTGATGCTGAAGCCAGTGGAGTCTTACTTCATGTGTGGAGTAGAATAAGGTCACATTCAATGTGGATACTCTGTCCTGTGTGTGAGATCAGGAATCACCATGGTTACTTATCCTCTATTTTGCGTGCACTCTCTCATGCTTGCTCTCTCTATTTATTTATATATTTACTTAATTTTTTTGTGTTATGTGGAAGACAGATCCTAAACCTACAGTGTAAAACAATTTTCTTTATGAAATAGTAGCAGGAGCCCTTTGAATATTTATTGCTTTGCAGCAGTGACGTATCCATAAGAGTCAGGAAGCAGTGGCTGATGCTGGGTGCTGGAGCTGCTGCTGGTCACCCAGAGCATGGTTCTTAACCTGAGCATCCCTGCCTGTAAAATGAGAATTGTTTGCTTTATTAATATAAAATAGTTATTGTTTGCATCACCATTTCCATCCTATTCTGGGATTGTACATTTCCAACAACAGTGGCAGCCTGTTATCTGTTTGATGTTAATTTTTGCATAACTTGAATTAGGAGTTTCTGTTTAGTACTGAGGGAAAAGACTTTCAGGACTGAAGTGACTTGGTGGTTTCATTTATGATGTAGTTGTCCTGGTGTCTGTCACTTAGCTTTTAGTGCCTGCTGAATGGTAAAATATTACCAGTGCAATCCAACTCCACAAATATATTATTATATATATTTTAAGACAAAATATTAAACAATATTGCCTAATACTTCTTTATTTCAAATAAAAGAAATATTCTTGTTCATCAAGTATATCCTCCTGCTTCTTGATCATGTCATAGTGGCAATAAGGGTTGGGCAAACAGCCATCTAATCTTGTCAATCTACTTATGTAAAGTAGATTTCTCAGAAATCAAGTTACTGGTAGATAAAGTTCTGTAGAAATATTTTAGTTTCTAATTTCTCTTTAAGCACCACAGCACTCATGTGAATCTGTGGAAAGTTAGGCGCCAAATTAAGAGTTGAGTTGCCTTTGTGTGGATGAGAAATGGAGCTGTTTTAAGTATTTCTGAGACTGTAGGTGATAAATGTTGCTTTTTTTGGTGGCATCTGAGCTTAGTTTGGTGATATGTGGTTGTTTTTAACAACCTGTGGGAATGTAGGTGACCTTGATTTTCTTGCTATAGCCTTGAGGGACAGACTGATACTGTGGTGTATTTAGAGAATAATTCTTCCCTGCATACAAACAAATACAGCACTGCTACTATCCTGTTTTAGTCAACTTCTCTTCCTTACTTGCTGCACTTAAGCCGTTTTTATACTACTGCATTTATAATGTAAGCTTACCAGTTAAACAAACAAACAAACAAACAAACAAAACNTTAAAGGGAGCAAAATTATTAATCTGAAAAATAGAAACATTTTGTTCCCCTGATGCTTTAGAGCAGATTTTGAGCAGTGCTTGTTCAGGAAAGAGGACAATCATGGAAAATAGAAGGTAGGATTTTTAAAAAAGGAAACTAATGATGGAAAACAACCAATAGGAATACTGGACAGGTAAAGAATAATTGGAGATCATCTTTAAATAGCATAAGAGTGAGAATTTTTTGCTCTGTTCGTATCATTCTGTGTTGTGCCTTTTGCTGGGATTTTACACATTAAGATTGCCACGTATTGCTTAGTATTGTTAATACTCAAAATCCTGGCAAAAGGTTGACATTGTAATGGCTCTAAAGGACCCATTCCAATGTAAATCCTGAGGGTCTATCAATGTGCAGGGGATTTATGTGGGTGAGTCCCATTAATGGTAATGGGACTTATGTGCGTAAATCTCTTCTGCATTGATGGGAAAATAGACTCCTTAGTATGCAAAGTCTCATTTGAAATCAAAGAGCATTTGCATAAGATCCATACGTAGCATGGAACTCTGTGTGTTAAAAACAGTATGAAAGGGAGATAATACACCTTAACTACTTTAGTGGATAAATACTAGTGTAAAAAGAGTATTCTCGATAGTGTGTATTTTATTTTAAAAATTGCAACAATATTTACACAATTATCTCCGACTACTAGAAAGCATAATAATTGCATTTTTATTACTGTGGATGGCTGCTTTTTACAGGGTTTAGTTGAGCAAAATAATTATGTGCAGTTGCAGAAATTTTGCACTGAGCTCAAGTCCCAACTTCTTGCATGAAACGTTCCATTTTGGACGATTTGGAGCGCAAGCAAAAACCGAGAGATCTGCGGAGATCTGCAGAGACCCCAGCCCTGCTGCAGTTCGCAAAGCCTGGATATGCAGCTCATAAATACTCTCGGGCCACAAGGTGTTAGCTTTGACTTGAGGTACCGAACAGGGCTGAGAAATCCCAGGGTAAGGGTATCCCAGCGGCGGAGGCGAGGGTTTGCCGGGGAGGGAGGGAATGTCCAGCCCGCGGCCGCGCGGTGCCACCGGGTGTCGCTGTTGGCAAATGTAACTTTAACCGAGGACGGATTTTGGAGGAGGCGGTGAAACTTCACTTTTTCGGTCTCCTCCTGGCAACCCTCGTGTTTGCTTTATTAAACTGTTCAGTGCGAGCTGCTTACCCTGGAGGGGCTCCAGTGGACGTGGAGATGTCGCAGCAAAGTGATGGTGTGGCCTGGGAACAGCTGCAATATTAATGACCTGCTTTGGTCTCTGCTGCCTGGCATCCAGGCTTGTGTTATTTTAAAATCTAAGCATGAGCATAAACAGATTAATAATTCTGATATTTCTGTAGTTTTGAAGTGGGTGAAGGAGAATAGTAACTTTTTTTGCTGATGCAGACAAAAATTGGCCTGTAGAATGGTCATTTTTTTCAGTCAGAGGAGGAACCTGGATTTAGGGAGCAGTTTAATTATGTGTGACTTAGCAAGTTTTCATCTTGCAAGAGGAAAAGCTAGTTTATGTCTTGTGTAGTACCTCACCCGAGGAACTAGGAATTGGTATTGACTCTTCCAATGAGACTTCTCTCACATTCAGAGGCCTTCTAAGAAGAAATAGCAGAGTTGACTGTATCTTAATATTAAGGACATCTGCTCTTTTTTTGTGTAAGGATGACTTTTGTGTAAGGATGACTTACTCCCTTTTATTATGAACTCATTTGACATTGATATGAAATTTTTGAATCTGTTTATTGTTCATGCTAAAAATATTAATATTGCCACCCTTATCTCACTAGCCAGTGCATACTGAAGAATTAAGGATTGATCTTGAAATGCAGCATTAAATAAGTTTTAACAAGTATTTTTGAATATAATAAACCTCTCCAAAACTCCCTTTTATTTGTTGGACAGAACAAAGGTGGCCTGTGGTTTATGGTTTATATCAGAACCATATTTTTAGATGCAGAACTTCTGTATATTCATAGAGGGTGGTGTGTGAATGGCACAGGTGAAAGCGATTTGTCCCGTTTTTCAACGAGTTGATACTTCTGTGTGCATTGACCTTTGTCTTTCCTCTCCTGTACAGCATAGAATATGAATTTATCCATATCCATATCCTGTGATTATGGAGTTAATTTTACTCTAGGTGGTGGACCAAGTACTTATTCAGAATGATGACAGCTATTATGACATAAAGCCAGATAACTTTTATTTACTTTTTTTTTTTTTTTAATTTTATACTGAGTAGTATCTCACTGCTTTTTTCAGCTGAATTAGTCAAGAGTGTTGCTAGAAGGGGTGGCAGCAAGAGCTGTGTTTTGTGTCTGGAGTGAATTCCAGCCCCAGGAGCTGCTCCTCTGTTGGTTCCAGGGGGTGATGTCCCCCTGCCCCAGAGAGCAGCAGTGTGGCTGTGCTGCCTCTGTCCCCAGGCAAAGTGTTGCTTTCCTGGGGGCTAAAGCTCCAACAGCAGCTTTTGGGTAATGTACCTGATACTTATATACCTGATTTTTTTTTTAATGCCTCTAATGCAAGTTTCTTAAAGTAACTTTAAGGCAAAGAGACAGAAAAGGGATTGATGAATAAAAAAGGTTTCTGTAATAGCAGTTCATGTGTACTCCAAATGAATATCTCAGTATTTACGTCCTCAGTAATGGTGCAAAATAACTTGATTAAATATTTTAATGGTTATATAATGCTGGAAAAAAATCAGGATGTTTCAGAATTTGATATTCTTGTAATCTTTGGTTAACAGCTGGGATTTATCTTTTTTTTAAATTACAGGTTAATTACAATGGACAAGGTATAAAAGAAGCTTTCTATCTTCTCAAGACGTGAATTGTTCTGTATATTATAGTTGTGTATATTGTATGTTATAATATATAATATAGTTATATATACGCCTGTGGCTAAGTGTATCTGAATGAATGCAGCCTCAACAATCTGTTCTTGCCATGCTAAATTCTCAAGCTCATGTGTTTCCTATGAAGTGATTTTCAAACTAGATGGTTTATGATATTGCAAGGTAAAGGAAATTGAACACAAAAAGGGTTTTAATTTAGAATAACTGTGCATATAGTTGCAGCTAAAGAGGCAGAGTTTCTTAGATTCTGAATGAATGTTAACTTAATTTTAATGAATTTTATGACTCAGTAAAGTTTTACTTGCACATGTATTAATGAGACTGATTTTCTTAATATATGCAGGATCTAATTCTGGAAAAATGTAGATACATGTACTATTTATATGGGGAGGCAGAGTATCTTCTTTTGTTTGTCTGTGTATTTTGTTTTTTCTTCTTCCTAAAGACTTTTTTTTTTGTTTATTTTTTTCCCAGTAGAGGCTCATGACATATTTTAAACCCATGTTTTTAACCCTTAATTTTCTTTGTCCCTTAATTTTTTTATTCTTTGCGTTATTAATATCAGTTTTGCAAAGAATGCCTGTAGCTCAGGGGAGGAGGGGAAGACAGGGTGTGCTAGTCTGTTCTGGAAATTTGGCAACAACACTGTTTTGAATAATTACTTTAGCAATGAAGTCCTTGGGAGGTTTCCATTGTTCTTTGGGTAATTTATTTTGCCTTGAAGAACGCAAATGCTTTTGTGTCCAAAAAAACCCTGCTTTTAGGTACAGAATATAGAAAAAGAACACACAGAATAAAAGATCTGGTGCTGGTTTTAGTGTATTCTGGAGTTTTGTGTAACTCTAACCAGAACAAATGTCATCTTTGGAAGCAAACTTGGCCCTGAAGCCATTCTGGAAATGTGGTAATGGGCCTGAGAAATCTGAACTTTGTGATGAAAACTGTGAGATCTGAGTCTTGGAGAATCAGAATGGAAACTGGAAGGGTAATGATGAAGGGAGGAAGGGAATCTCTAAATGTGTTAGCTGTGATTTTTGTAGTGCAGGCTTTAACTGCTCTTCCCTGCAGTCAGCACTAGAACTGTGTGTTCAGGACCCTTCCAGGAACCTGCTGCACTCACACAGGAGTCAGTAATGGGACAAAATGTATTTGGTGGGTTGAGAAATCAACATGTGAGACTAAAATGTGACCTTTAAAAATTAAATTCTGTATGAATCTGTTGTATGATGGCCACAATTTTCTTATCCAGAACAGAACAGAATAATACTCTGATGCAATGGTAACATATGAATATATTGCATTCCTGTCTTGAGAGTAATGATAATCTCACAATTAACAAATATATACTACTAGAGTCCTTTATTTTCCTTAAGATAAATAATTTATCTTTTCACCTTTACCACCTTTGACAAAGTCAAGTTATAAAGGAATAGGCCATTATGAAAGTACTTTCTAAAGCCACCTTCTTCCTGTCCTCTTGGATACAATGGATAAAGCCCTTTGTACAATCTGAATGCATAAAAGCCTAAACTTGGAGTCTTCGTTGTTTTGAATGGCTTGTGGGTGAAACCAAACCTGTTCTTCTGCTGTGAAAAGCTGAGAGTCATTGAGCAGTGAGGAAATGATGGCATAATTTGCTTGTGAGGGTATGAAAAATGTTATAGCTCTATCTGCCATATGGTTTCTTATAATTGCTGCTTTTTACGTGACTGCTCAAATAAGGGGTCTGAACCTTGTTGCATGGCTATCCCTGGATTTGTTGTTCAGTATACATGAAATCTGGTAATAGAATTTACCTTTGTTTTTGTGTCTTCAGCAGTAGTTGAAATGAGGCCACAGCTTGGGATGATAAGGAGAGGAAGTGTCAGAAATGTTGGTGCTCTAACCCAGAATCAGTTATTGTAAACAGTCTATGGAGATGGCCCAATATTTATTTTAAAAACAAGCAAAACAAACAAAATGAACTTTATATTAATAGAAATGCAGTTTTTAATTAAATCACATATCTTCCTAGTTTCTAGACTTTTGAAAAATCATGTAATTTCTTTCTTCTTAAAATAGTGCAAACTGCTAGCAAATTTAGTAGTTATTGTTAGAAGACCGTCAAAGCCCACTTGAAATAATGTGCAAATCCCATCTTTCCAGTAATAGCAGTTTGTTAATTAACAGAGCTACCCAAATACTGAGATTGTGGTTAAAATGGTTCTGAGTAGGAGGTGGTAATGATGCACTGCTTGCTTTACAACACATTATGAGCAGTGCTCATTAATTCTGGCCATGAGAAGAATCACAGATGTGTGCTTTAAAAAAAGGCAGTTGTAAGAAGAATTACCTTGAATTCAAGCGCTGAAGTCTGTAAATTGTGGTTTATTTAATTTCTTAATATTCACAAAGTAGCCCTTAGCTACCACATTTGGATATTGGTTGGGGTAGACATTGAAATGAACTGGAGAGTGCACGGCAGTGAACCCTGTGTTGCCCACCTTGGGCAAGTGAAGCCTTGTGGGTGTGATTACAGGAGATGCAGAGGTACCATTTGGTAAAGAAACAAACATTTTTGTTGTATAAGAAATGACCATTCAGTGTCTGCTGTTGTAAAAAAAAAGGAAATTCATGCACAAACATTTTCTTTCCTGAAGAGCTGTGAGGGATTTTGTTTGGGTGTTTCCTTTCATTGGGGAACTTGAGAGGTGCATTTTAGGAGAGCTTGTAGGAATGAGACAGAAATGAACAGAGACTTCTTTAAAGCTTGATATCCCTTTCCAGTCATCCCCCTTTTTATTCTTTGTTTCCTTTCAGAGCACAGATACTTGATGAGATCCAGTAGACTTGATCTTAGTCCTAAATCAAATCTGTAGAGAAACACAAAAAGAATTCTTAATCTGTTTTCTCTCATGGCCTCAACACTATCATCTGCACTAAATAAAAGGACTTTTTTTGGGGCTCAGTTTTTGGTGGTCTTCTGGTAGTTTAGAAGTTTGTCCGAGGAGCTCTGGTAGTTCTGTGAGCCTGAGTCTTAAATATTATGGCTGAGAATTGAATGGGATACTCCAGTTTTAGAAGATGTCAAATTCGTCTTATTGGATGACCAGTAAAGTATCTTAGTCGAAGAAATCAAATAATTTTGTGTGAGTAACTGAAAACAGGGCTTTATTTTTGTCATGGTGAATAGTCTAATTTTAGGATAATGGAAGGAGTGGCTAGTGTTGTTGTATCCATCTTTTTTAAGGTCTAAGTAATACTAAAACAACAAAGGACTTAACAGTTTATTTTCCAGATATTTTCTGGCACTTGGGAATTGCTGTAAGATACAACTTCTTTGGCTCTATCCAGATTAAGATGACTGAGAGAAAAAAATTAAGTGCCATTGTAAGGAATACCTAAATAACTGCTATCTTTAAAAAGCAAGTTTAATATGTGAAAAATCAAATAGATTGAACAACTACTGATTCTTTTTTGGAGTGAAATGGCTAAGAAGGAGGATCGTGACTGCTGGGAATCCACTCCATCATATGTGTGCCTTGGTCATATCCGAATTTTGTTTCTTGATTGAAGTAACCATAATTGATTTTAATTTTGAAAGAAAATACCTCTCTTCCTTTGACATTCCACAAGGAAAGACTTTAATCTAGAAAATAGTTTGTATTGCTACAGTTTCAGATGTTCCTGCTTACTGACCCTGGTCAATGGAGGTATGGTAGGCAAAGATCTCACAGACCAAGGTCCTTAATTAGCTAAAGACTTCTCAAAGGCAAGATCTAAATCTGCAGGACACAGCTGCTCAAACTAAACTGCACTGCTTTGGCCATGGGTCCCTTTCAACTGGCAATATTTTCTGTGATGCATCACACAGCAGAGTTAATCCTGTGCCTTTAAGTGTCTGTGCTGTGCATAATTGAATAACCAGAGGTGTGCTGTGCAATAGGTGATGGCAGTGCTCAGGTAGTGCTGTGGAGCTGTGAGGGATCAGTGATGTTTTTGTTATTTCCTTTTGTTTACAGGAATGTCCACATTCTCTACATAACTCTAAACCAACACTAATTTGTGTAATTACAGATATGTCTGAAATTCATTATGTCGTAAGTGTATATTCCCAAGGATGACTAATGTGCTTAGAGGATTGTGCATAATGAGTGCTTGGCATTTTATGGATTTGATCCAGGGAGTGGATAAGATCCTTGTACAATTTTCTGATCTCCCTAACGTATCATCCAGAGACACCAACAGCCACATTCCTGGTGTGTGCTCTGCAGGATACTCTGTGTATGTGCTTAAAAAATGGAAATTATTGAATGTAAAGTGGAATGTAAATTATGAGTAGCCAATTATATATATGGAGACTTCAATTCTGCTGGTGGGATGGACCACCTTTCTTTCAGGAAACACATGAGAATCCTGTGTATTTTTCCAAGAATATTATCCAATCCCTTGTGTCCATCGGGGTGGGAGTAGGAAATACCCATGTGAAGACAGGAATAAGTTCTCCTATAAATTAGGAGCACATGATGAACTGGTGAAGTATTTGCACCTTGAAGGGCTGCAAGCAAATAACTTGAGCAGACCCTTTTGGTATTTGAACCTCAGGTTTTATGAATCTTTTTCTTTTCTTCTAAATGCCTAAGAGGCTTTGAATTAATCTCCTCAAAGCTTTATATGAGTCATTTTTAAGTGGTGTTAGGTTTCTTTGTTTTGTTTTTGTAAGTTAGAGTTTGATTTATTTTAAGAAAGTGTTTGCAGTCATAATTAAGAGAGATATTAAGCTTAGTGTTAATTACACAAATTGATGTGAATATCTGATTGAGTCCTGAGAGGGTTAGATTTTTTTCCCAGCTGTGAGAGATGACATTAAAAGATGGATAATTTGTAATTTAACCGCAGGAGTTAAAGGAATTTGCAATAAAAAAATGAATGTCTTTGTTTCTAAACTGTAATAGCAAAACGTTTTATCATCTTGGGTGGCTTTAATACACTGATAGTGTGATGGAGAAACTAAATTGTGGGTCTGTGGTAGAGAGAGGACAAGATCTTCCTCTCAGGACCTTCCTTTTTTGTGGAAAATACCAACCTTTTTGGAAGAGTGAAGAAGGCCTGAGTATTCACCTGTGTTCTGTAAAATCCCAGAAAATGACCACTTCCTTTCAGAGCTTTTTTTTTGTCATGTTTTGCAGAAGATCAAGAAGGAAGGGCATACACGTAGTAAATTCTGAGGCATGAAAGGTGGATTGATTACCTGTTTTCAACTCATAGAGGCTCTGAATTTTCTGGATTTTTTTTTCCAGAATAATTCTCCCATTTTCTGTTGGCACTTTCAGTGCAATTCAGTTCAAGACCAAGTCTGAAGTTGACCTTGCTTTGAGGAGTGTAAGATTTGGCTCAGATAAGTTCCCAAGGTTTACTGCAACCAAATTTATTTTCTGATTACAGTTTGAAGTCTGTATTTGGAGCAAGTATACTAGAAATCCCTTCTGGCCCTGGGTTCTGCAAACAGTTGTAATGTCCTGATGTTTAGAGAGGACTTCTTTATTATATGAAACATTCATCCTGAGGCCCCATTCCATGAATGTTCTGGGTTCCTTAGCAGTTTTGATTATTCATTTTTCAAGAGATAATAAGAGGAAACGGGGTGGTCTGTTTAATTATTTTGAAAAAGTAAAGGATTTGCATGTGTTAATGTGTGATTTCAGAAAACTAAGAATAATGAGGGGTTTTCTTCATTTCCTTCAAACAGTTGAAATGTTTGACTGTAAAAAACTGGGCACTAATGGTGCCCATCCCAGTGGCACCTGGGCATTGGAGATCCCAGCACACAGCTCGTGTGGAGTGTGCAGGATGTCCCCAGACCTAAAAATAAACTCAGCAAGTCTGACTGGGACAAGAGTTGGTCTCATTGTAGGGGTTTTATTTATTCATGTATTTATTCTTACCTGAGTGTTTTCTTTGTAAAAGACAGAACTGTCTCCCAGCAGTTCACTGTGAGGAAAGCTGTTGTGCCAGAACAGCAGCTGTACCCTGCAGCTTCTCATGTTATCACCAGATACTATTTCCCTGAAAAAACTCCCTGAGTTTGGTATTACAGTGCACCTTAACTTTCAGCTGCTTCTGCTACTTACAGTTTAAATTATTTATTTCCCTTTCTTTCTCCCTTGGATATTTGTGAAGAAAAACTACAAAAGAAAATACCAGCTTTTCTGCTATAGAAAGGTGTTTTTCAAGTGCTTTTAAGTTGCTTGGACATTTCTAGAACTATAATTTTGAAAATCTAGAGATAAAGGAAAAAAAAATCCTTCCTTCTTAAAATCATGTCTTCATTTATTTCTTTTTAATTGCTTTCTCTGGTAATTTTTCTGTTGCTACATTAGTCAGTGCTCTATTAATTGTGAGTCAAACAGCTAAAGAGTAAAGAATGTTGAAAGACTTGAACAAGTTAAAAATGTTTTGGAGTATAATGAATTCTATGGCAAAAATCACCTGTATATTAATTACCATATATTGTCAATAAGGCAAATGTTGATGCTGCAAAGAAATGCCTGTATCAGATATGTTATAATCTATATTCTTGGCTTTATAAAAAATTAAATTTAAATGTTACAACAGTAAATCTATGTTTGGAGAAGAATCTAAGAAGAATCAAAGTACTACAATGAAAATATCCAGTATTTCAGTTAATTCAAAATAAATGGGGAAATTGAATTTAAATATTTTTAAAGAGTCCTTGAATGGTTTGTTGATTAGAAACTAATGTAACTCCTTGTCTAAGATAAAACACCAAACAGGCAGCAGCTGCTGGTAATTGGTGCAAGTAATTGTAGAGCCAATAAGTTGAAGAAGTGCTTATTAAAAGAAACTGCCTTCCTATCTGCTCGTAAGTTCAATTGAGTAATGCACTCTACATGTGGTCTGACGGTACGTAAATTATACACCTGACTTAAAAACACTCCATCCATAAGAGCTCCTGTTTTGCTCATCCATAAAAATTTTACTTTCTTTATTACTGACTACTTGCAGCAGCATATGGCATAATATCTATCAAATTAGGCTTTGAGGACATCTTAGGCTGGCACCCTGCTGGCTTGAAACATGTGCTTAATGCATATTGCAGCGGGTTAACCCGTTGAGTGCCCCGGGGCAGGCTCGGTGCTCTCCTGCAGGAATGCCCGTGGGGCCTCCCGGGCACAGCCTGGCATCCCGCTGATCGCTGGCATTCCACAGCAGGGACGGGGCAGCCTGCGAGTGCCTGCTGCACGGGCAGTGCTTCAGAGGAAAGGCTCCCATCCCAAAGAAACTTCGGGGCTACTACTCCTTTGTTCGGACCTGATGGGAAAATAAATGAATCTGAGAGGAGGAGTTGTGATTCAAACTCACAATTTTATTTATTTTAATTTTAAATTTGAAATTTAGCGATGTTGCCCTTTCAGCACATTAGTTTGTATACAGATTTTTCTGGGGAAAAAATCTATTAACATGATGCAATTATCTTCTAGAAAAAAATGAGGTGATGTACATCCATCACACAGAATTTCTGTTTGTGTAGGCAGTAACTCTTTCGGCCTGCTTCTAAAACAACAAGAAAACTATTTCCACCCATATCCAAATTTTGTCTTCAACTTAAAATATTTACACTCATCTTTTACTGTAAAGAATCTGTAAGAAATCCAGTTGCCTGCAAGTCTGAAAATGTTTTGGTGTACCTTTAACAAGTCATGTACTGTGGGTAGAACCTGAGGAAAAAATATTCTAGGTGTCTACTAAACCAATAATTAAATATTGGGGGAGACGGGGAATAAAAGCATCTGAGCAAAAGTTCAACAGTCACAGAAAAGTCATTTGGATGATCTTATTGTGAGTTTTATGAAAACTTTCAGGACATTCTCTGGAAACAGTTCCAAGTCTGAATATTGCTTTCCCCTGCTCCTTGACAGTAATTTTTAATGGAAGACTTTCATTGGCACTGATTTAGAGGGTTTATTTTTAAACTGAAATAAACTTAAAATGTAAGTTACTGTTTTAGCCCCAAGGCTAACTTGGCAATGTAATTTACTCTACTCCTCTCTACCAGTAGTGGTTTTCTTGAGTACATTTGAACAAGACTTGTGCTGAAAAGTTTTGCTGGTGAGTCTGGGTTGTAGTCAATGACTGCTGCTGGACTTGCCTCAGCTGAGGACCTGGGAAAAGCTTCCTCTGCTGATGCTGTTCCAGGAATCAGCTGAATCAAGGAGCTGCTCTGGTGCTGTAGATTCACCTCTGGCACAGGGCTTTACCCACCCAGCCTTGCTGCTCTGCCCAGGCAGCAGTTCCAGGGCAGCATCAACTAAAATGCTTTTGTGCACAGACAACTTACACTGCACTGAGCTAAAGAAATAAGTAGTATTGATATCTACAGTAACAATGAAAGGATGGCAAATTCTTACCTACAGGGGCAGGGATTTGGTTGAAATGTAGACTTG
The DNA here is from genome assembly GCA_013400215.1 of Cisticola juncidis. Taxonomy (NCBI): domain Eukaryota; kingdom Metazoa; phylum Chordata; class Aves; order Passeriformes; family Cisticolidae; genus Cisticola; species Cisticola juncidis. Next base: position 1,183,624 of record VXBR01010506.1, read on the forward strand.
AAAGGGAGATGCAAACACTTGTAAACTTCTTGCTTTGAACCTGGGGCCTTTTGGCATCAGTTGATGTCCTAAGTTGCAGACAAACACTTAGATTACATCCTCTCATATTCTGGCAGCTTCCATATCAACCCATAACCCGACAGTGATTGAAAGTTAGTGAATATAAAGAAAGCTCAGGTATTTCCTTTGGCCTTTAATTTAACATGGGAGGACATAGGCTACCTACCAGGCACTTGGCTTATGCCCGAATCTCACCTTTCTTGATTGCAGTGGAAAAAAGTGGGTGTTAAAGGTTCAAAACAAGCATTCAAATGATTATATTTGAAATAGAATCACTACAGTATTTGTTACTAAGGAAGTGGCAAAGAAAGCCAACTTAGCTTTAAAAAAAAATCTCATACTTTTGAGGTTTCACAACCAGTTGCTAGCACGTTGTAAGAGAGATTTGGAACCATGAGCAAAGACAAAATACCCTTTCCAACAGGTCTGACCACTATTGTATTTATAAATTATTTAAAGTACTTGGATTTTGAATCTGGACTAATACCTGCACATTTGAATTTGAACACCAGCTGGGTGCCCATGTTTTGTTCTCTGTGTTTTTCTTGTTGACTATTTGGGGAATTCACTGAGTGAAAGGAAGTATCATGTTTTTTATTAGACTTCAGTGAATGTATTCTCCAGTTTCCTATTCAGAATTCATCACAGCTTTCATCTCCAAATTGCTATCTGGGAATTGGAGGTGGAAGCTAAGGCAGTGTGCTGCAGGAAGTAGGAATAGAAATGGGAAAAAATGCAGCTCAAGGAAGACTAAACTTTTCTGATGTCAATTTGTGTCTAATATATCTTTAGAAACTAAAGATGAATTAGAGAATGAAAATGATCCTTGGGGACAAGATATAATAAGCCATTAAACAAGTTTTTTTTAAGCTATTAACATCAACTTTTCTTTTTGTTCATGTGCAACCTTACTGTGAGGAGGGATTCCTTTGGGCCAATTCCTTAAGTAAAATCATAACTCAATGTAATCCCCTTTTTATCAAGTTCATTAATACCCAAAGTCCTTTTGACTCAATATCTTGTTTCTGGCAGACATCAGTAATGGATATTCCAGAGAGAACATAAGAACTCGTGCCATAACACTTCCCCAGACTACTTCCTCAGCTTCCAGGTTCATTTGTGTATCATTCAGGGATTTTTAAACTGCTGTATCCCATATTTTGTTAGTTTTTTAGGTTTTATATATCCTTCATGTCTAGACTTTAGTGCAGACTTTACAATCTTCTCAAAATCTTTGCTGTTTCTGTTACCTAATTTGGAGAGGGAAAGCAAAGAACTACATTAAATATTAAAGCTACAAAACCACAATTTAATTTTCTATTTTGTTCTCTTAAAATATTCACAATGTTTAGCTGAATTTTTTTGCCTACAGGCAGCCACTGAGGTGGTGTTTCCATAAAACAATCTATGACCCAATGGCAGGAGTCACCTTGGAACCTCTGAATGTCTTGGTAAAAGGAGAGTGTTTGTTCTTCACAGCTTTATCCAACTTTTATCAGCATTCATTTCCTCTGCCTTTTTGTTGCTCTTTGACTTGGTACTGTACCCATCTTCCATGACATTCCAATTAAGAATTTTCTCCCACTAACTCTGGTAACCTAATTTCTCTGAATAGTGCAAATAGTGTGGACATTATCACATTTCTTCATGACCTGCTGCTGCTCACATCACACTGCTATGAAAATGTATTCATGCTCACTACTCTCTATTTCTTCTGTTGTTTGGGATGGGGGTTGGGGTGGTATTATTTATTTAAAATTTTGTTTAGGTATAAAGTAGGTGAAGAGTTTCCCTCTTACCTCCAGAGATGCCATCCTGGGTGCTCTGCCCTCCCTGTCCTTTGGTTTGCAGTTGCTGGCCCACAAGGCAGGTGATGCTGCTGCTGCTGCCCTGTCAGATCAGGTGATGGGGTTGTGCTGCAAACCTGCAAGTCTGAACCTCACCCATGGTAGGGGTTGGGACATCTCCTATGGTTCCATATATTAGCCTTAGCCCCCTCTTAAATTTCTTTAACGAGCAGAAAAGAGTATCTTTGTCTAAGTTAGTGATTCTCAGCCTTGCTGCTCACCCCGAGCCCTGTGCCCCCGGGGCTGTGGCTGAGCTGGAGCTGGGTGGGTCAGGTCGCCATCAGGTGGCTACCATCGATCTGCTCCAACAGGTCTTGCATGGACACGTGTGAGCAGCACCGATTTTGGCAGCATGTGCAGTTGGGCAGTGAAGGAACCAGCTGCCAGTAGAATCCAGATTAATCTGTTGCAAAGGTTAAGTACTGATCATTGAATTAAACAAGGAATTGCTGGAAGGCAAAGCCATTATCTATTTGAATGGTCTGTTACCAGTAAAATCTTCAATCTTATATTTCAGGTTTACTACGTTTACTTGTGAAAATGTTTTCAGTGTAAGCCTGATGATGTGTTAAGAGTTTCACAAAGGAATGCATATTTAAATATGAATATGTGAATGCAGCACTCTCAGTGATAGTGAAATTATACTGTAATCTCCCACTGAATGATAAGCATTTATGAGATTAAGAACTAAAGCACTGTTCAGTAAGGGACAGGGTGGAAGAACTTAGCTGGCTTTATTGTATTCTTTAGGTTGGACAGGAAATTAAAATGTTGTTAATTATTCTCAAAACAAAAAAATTACTTTCAGATAGCTTTTTAAATTTGCATATTATTATTCTCCAGAACTAACTTAATTGACTCCTACTTCAGCTACTTTAAATCCTTTTAAAGTGTTGTGTTCATAAACCAAAGCTTTAAAGGTGCTTCTTTTCCTTCAGTAAGGAGTTGCTTTCAGAGAAAAAATAAAAACCTGAACTACATATTGAATTTTCCAGGCTGTGTTTCTGCACAGCAATCTTCTGAAAAAGTGCAATTATTTTTTTTTTCCACTCAAGCATGCATTTGAGAGGAATGAGTAGATCAGATAAAGAGCAGAGATTCAATTCAACTCAACCTTGAGTCACTCTCTGACTCTGTCTCTTTAAAAAGGAAAAAAAAAAAACCCAAGGTGGCAAAATCAATACAAACCAATAATAACTTCACATTTGTGGAAGCAACATGAATGGCTCTCCAAAATATTGAGACACATCCAAGTACATTTTAGCAGAGCTGATATTTATCAGAAGTCATTTGCCCTCAAGCAGATGCTCTCTTTCATTGTGCTCCTGTCACAAATGACTAAGATTTATGACAGACAATTACAGCATCTGCAGTTAGCAGCCTTATAATCAGCACCATTATTTAACGATTGGTGCAATAAACTGACTCCTGTTACTGTTTATCAGATATCAGTCAGTTCTGGCTATTTTCTTCAGCTCCCCAAATCACAGTATGGTGCAACCACTGCCTTTTAATGGCTAGTCAGAAGCAGGCACATTTTCCCGTTTTGTACAGACTGCCGAGGAAAAAGAAAAGGCAACCAATTACATGTATGTATGGTGCCCTCTCATTTGAGATGCCTGTGTATGTAACTATCTCTATACAGTCTAAAACCTCTTGAAAAAAAAAAAATAACAGCTTTTACTATTTCAGATAAGAGCTTCTATTTAGGCTTCTGCATGGGGAAAAATGTCTTCTGTTTAAATATTCATGTTTTAAAGAGTGAATAAAATGTTGATATACTGTAGTAGTCATATTCTCTTGCAGCATGAATTCTATGTGTATTTGAGAAAAGGGGCGACATCCATTCATTTTTCAGTCTCCTGAATGTTAGGCAAATAAGGGAATTATATTTTAAACTTAGTAATATTCTTATCAAAATTAAAAGCTTGAGACATGTCTTAGTTGAGCCTATTAATGAATGCATATGATGTATTTTATAAGACTTCTCTTTGGTCTGCATTTTTTCCTGGAAACTTTGTGAGAGCGAGCTCAAACATGTTTGAGCTGCAAGTCCAGCTGAAAAGTATATTAAGCCTTGCTTGTGTTCCAAAAGCAAAGATGTAATTTCAGTGCCACATTCTGGCACTACTTAGACCAGTGATCATCATGAGTCTTGTTCCCTTAAATAAATGCTGTTGTAAGCAAATGCTTTGTGTAACTGAGAGCAGACTCTGACCACTGTAGCCTCAACACTAAATTTCCTAAGATTTTTTATTGCAATGCCTGCATCTTGTGTGCCTTAGTTCATCTCAAAGTACAGAAGATTATATCTCTATTGACATATTCTTTTGTTTTAGCTGCTAAGCGAGACTGACTTATCCCTAAAGTTTTCAAGGAAAAAATTTATTGTTTTAAGTGAATATGGAGAATAAGTTAGATCAGATATTGTTTTTGCCAGTAGAAAGTGTAAGTAGTGTTTCCTGTTCTTTGTGGAGATGAGTCACTGGTCAACAAGCAGAATTCAAACCGAAACTGGCACAGACTTTTCTGATATGTGAAGTATAGATATTCTAAGACCATGTTTGTTGGCTTGTTTATTAATAAACTAAGAACTCACAGGGCAGATTGTGTTTCTTGGTTCAACAAGTACCTAACCTGTTGTTGTTTTCTTTCTCTGGAATAACTGATCACATATATTTCTGAGGTATTCCAGCAAAAATTCAGAAGATAAAAGCTTTTCCACATGCCTTTTGTTAAAATGTCATATCTGCTAATATTTTCATGGATTTTTCACTGTGTATATTCACTTGACTTTTTAAAAGAGTGTACATGTGAGTGGTTATAATCTTAGCAATGCTTGAAATTTAGGGGTTTGATTTCAAGGTTCTTTTTTGTCTAGAACAAGTCACCATTAAAATTTGTTTCTTTTCAGTAGATAATGAATATATTTGTCTTTTATAACATTTTTAGATGAATTCTGCACTGATAAAAGAGAGATCTTGAGCCTACTAAAACTGAGTGTATGGGACACAATTTCTTGTCCAGATTTACCTATGTAAGGCTGTAATACACTTGAGAAGGTTTATCTTAAGTAAACAAATAAAAAAAAAAAAAGTAGAAAAGCTAACTTCTGAAAATTGCACCTTGATTTTGTATCTTTTTTATTTTTAAGTCATTCATGAAGACAGAATATCATCAGTGTGCAGCATGGAGCAGTTTTCTTATGCTAATGAGTACCTGCCAGGGACTGGATTGAGGCATCTGAATTAATTTTATTTTCAGCTGATGTAGATGTTAGATGATATTTAAGATAATTAAGGGTAGAGGATACCAATGGTAGGAGCTACTTAGTGATGGAATTACACCAATATTCGAATCAGTGGGATTTAGTCTTCTAACTCCCAAAGCCTTTTTTTCTTTAACAATTTCTGAAGTACCAAACCACCATAGCAGTGCTTTGAATGTTGTTCACGTGCTATGAGTAAGAGATTCCTTAGATAAATTAAAGGCAGGTGCAAGACTTGGACACATATTTATGCACTAAATTCATACTGATGGACTGACTCTGCCAGAAAAGAATATTTGATAGCTGACAAGGAACTCTGTGGTGGTGGTTAATAGGCTGTAATGCTGCACTAAGTTCATGTAAGGAATAAACCCCCTTCTCTCAGCTCAGTTATAACAGGCTTCGAGAATTTGGCAAATTCTGTGGGACAGAATATGCAAACTGTTTAAAGTAGATGTTAAACATTTTGGAAGTGGAATTTTGACTTTTGCTTTCAACTAAAATCAGAGGCCCTTGTATATCACCTATGTCATACTTGGTAGCAGGTGTAAACACCTCGGTTGTGGGAAGATCTCACTTGTTCACCCCACCTGATACTGCACATGCTTTAACTGGAGCAAAAGTCTTTACCATAATAGCTGTTGAACCCAACCAATTGTTGGTTAGTAATGAGTTAGAGTTTTAGAAAGAGATAAAATGATTGGTCATGTTGGAGCTTCAGGATACTGCACTGTGATTTAATGTTAAAACTTATGAGGCCTCCTGAGTAGTTTATTTCTACATTTTCTTCTTTGAATGGAATATTAAGCGTTTCTCTTTCTCTTCAATTAGTAAAAACTGTCAGAATCTTCATCTAACACGTGAATTTGTTTGGAAACCTCTTTTGCTAGAGCAAATCCCTGCTTTTGTTAAGGAGCTGTCCAGGGTGAGAGAAACAGGAGAGGAGAAAGTGTCACATTCTTGTGCAACACCTGTGACTTTCATTTAATTCAAGTGAACCTCTGCTGTTTAGTTCATCAAGCATTGCCTTTGGAGATAATGTGCCTGTACTCATAACATATCAAATAGATTGTGTTTGTTGTCACAGTAGCTTATGCATATTTTCTTCCTCCTCTGGTAGGAAAAAGTATTTAATTGTTAACCCAGAAATCCACAGAACAATCTGCAAATTAAAGTAGAAGTTTGTAAACTGGGACCAAAATTTTCCGCTTGTGCAGGGACTCATTGTGAGACACTACACCACTATCTCAAAGTAGTGATTTCTCTGGGACAGAAATTAAATCATAGGGCTGCATCCCTGGAAGCCTTTTTTTCCAAAAAATATTTGAAATTAATGTTAAATAAGCAGCAAAAAAAGATCTCCTACTGTAATCCTGAGGCAAACATATCAAGAATAACCTTTGGATACATCAGCAGGCAAACAGTGCTGGCATTACGGAATTATTAATGCATTTATTTAATAATTCTTAGAAAGAATTTTACTGAAATGCTTTATACAGTTGTGTTTGTGGAGTTTTGGTGGGATGAATTTTGTAGGTTTGTTTTTTGTTTTTTTTTTTAACTTGGCTTACAATATGAGATTTTTAAAAGTCTCATCTTTTAATTTATCCTACCTCCAAAAGTCAAGTTGTTACTTAGGATGTAATCAGCTGCATTGGAGAAGGTTCCTGACAAACAGGAGCTACTGGTGATAAAGGATGTTGAACAGGCTATTGTTCTAACTCCACTGAAATTCAGGCTATAAACAAAACATGCTTTCAATAGTGGTTTTTATACGCATAATTTCAAACCTTTCCTCAAAATAACTTTTGTAAGAACTCCTTATCATTCCAGATCTGTAAGAAGTTCCTAATTCTGGAACTGCATATTGAAAACTTTACTTTGTTTCATCCAAGAACTTGAACTGCTTGAGTTGCAAAACTCTTCTGAGTGGCTGGGCAGTAAAACATGGTCACAACAGACAGCATCCACCTCCCCATAAGGTTTGCACTTCCACACAGGTAGAAAATGCCTGAGCTATTTCTAGGTAGATGAGATACACAACCAATAAAATCTTGCAGCAATAACACTTGTGTGATTAGTTCATTCAGTAACTCACAGAATTATGAATGCTTTGGAAGAAACATAATTTCAGTGTAGGACCAGTTTTCGTAGGTTCTGCATTTTGTCCTTATAAAAGATCAGAAGTTTTGTCCCTACTACCTGCTCTCTGTGTGCTCACTATACTCCATAACTACTGATTTTTGGTGCTGAACTAAGACAGGAAAATTACCTTGATCTTCTTTTAGTGAAAAAAGGTGGCAGATTTAATCAGTCACTAATTCTCTTGAAATTAGAAACACTTTCTTTTGCACAAGAGTAAGAACAGGAGAAACTATTGTTCATTTCACTCAACATTTCCCTCTTTACACCCTTGCCATCAGCACATGATTTCTGTCAAAATTTCTAGCTTTTTAATTTAATAAAATGTGCAAATGTGCATCCTGTGGAAGATGAGAAAAGTTTCTTCTAGTGCAGAAGAGTGAGGACAGGACAGCAATGAGTGTAAAATGTGTTTGCCTTTTTGGTATGCCTCTGTGTAGGGCATTTGCAACTTTGGAAAAATACTGATAGTAGCAGTATTGTATTTTTGATAAGTTTTCCAAAGAATCCAAAGTACTTTCTAATGGAAATATTTCTGCAACTGTCAGCCTGATAGACTATAGGGGCCATGGACACATGTTATCCAGGGAAACCGTGAAAATATCCACAGTTTCCTTCTCTCATAGCTATTGATTCATATTTATGAGTGAGATGCTGTATTATTTCTTGAATATTCCTAGCATCTCCTTCTACCATGTCAGTTTTGTTTCTGGACCAAGCAGATTAGATCACATCTGATTTTAATTGGATTTTAAGGGTCACATTTTGAGACACAGGTAGTTATTCACATACCAAATGAATCTGGGTTTACAAAGAAATCAACCTGGGAAAATGTTGCTTCCAAGCTGGAGGCAGGATCTGCTGCACAACAATTTAATATTCCTGTTCCCACAAATGTTTCTGTTATTGCAGTCCTGGGATGGCCAAGCCAGACCAGACTCAATGGGCCTCAGTCTGGGGCCTTCTCACCCTTCCCCTTCCTGTCATTATTTTGGTAATAAAGCCACGTCTAGGAGTTTGTACTGGAGGATTAACTGGAATTACAAATGACAAATGATATATAGGGCAGCTCATCCCCTGGTGGGGGATGGAGTAAGGGAAATAATAGAGCATGAGTGGAGAGTAGGAGATCCAAAAGAAGTAGTAGTGAAATAGTAGAACAAAATTGGTTTTGTTAAGATAAATATTGATGCTTAACTTTAACAGGTTTGGTTTTTTTTTTTTTAGTACTAGAATCTATTCCTTGTTTTAATAGAATGCACTTTTGTCAAATACCCAAGTCTGGAAAATATATTCTAGAAAAACATGGCAGTATGGACATTTATTACCATAAGACAAATATATTAAAAAAAAAAAACAACAAAAAAACAACAAACCCAAAATAATTGAATATACTAATGAAAGAGGCCAAACAAATTACAATACAATTTTTCAAGATCCTAGGATATTTTCTTAAATAAATATATGATTGCAAGTAGAACAGGTGCTAAATTTCTCCTTTATATAATTAACTTCAGTCACATAAGAAGTTTGCATGATATTTGCTTTCTTGGAGTGAGTAAACACATCTCCATTGGAACAAGAGGTCCTTGGTATTTCTTGGAACCTATTTTTAACCAAAGTAATTGTTTTCAGATTCAGCAGATTCACATAGTACCACATCACTGTGCTCATTCTTTTTCAGCATCTGCAATTCAGTGTCTGGCATCTGCCTCTGTGGGTCCTTTAGCAATTCATGAGTAGTTTTGCCTTGCTCTAGGAAGCTCTTTGACATCTGTGGAATTGGCATGGGTGGGGTAGTTGGGTTTTTTGAAGTCTGTACATTTGGGCATAATTTTGCATCCATGTACATTTGTCTGTCCTTGATTTTGAAAGCTGTGACTGAGTGGGCAATTTTCACCATCATGCTTGAAAGGAATCAACAATTAAAATCATCATTTACCAGATCAAGTAGGTTTCTTTTTATTATTTTTAGGAATGAGATTTTCCTGCTATCAGAGTAAACTGATTAGAATCTTTAAAATGAAAGATTTACAAATGGATCTATTTTAGAAGACTAAAACTTGTAGGTCCATGAAAAGTAAAATCGGAATTTATTCATTCCCCACTTAGAAAAAAGTTCTGTGTAATTGGTGAATATCAGTACAAAAGAAAAATGCAATAGTTATGCAATCAGTGTAGTAACATTCCTTATTTATTCTATTGTTGAATTAATAATATAATGGCCAACATTATAGAGGCGAATCTGAATGATATATGATACTAGGAGGAAAAGCAGAATTATTTTAGGTTGGTTTTCAGGTTATTGTTTTGTGGTTTTGATGCTTAGGTTTTGGTGTTTTTTTTTCCCTGCATTCATTGAAGCAAACTATTTAATAATAGCATTGAAATAATAAAATTAGTAAGAATAATTTTAATTTATTTCTGTGGCTTTATTATTTACTTAATATTCCATGGTATATTGTGGGACTTCTGTGTTAGTGCTATCATATAGAAATATGTTTTGTTTATCAGCTACAGATGTTTATAAGGTTATTTTAAAAAGAATCTTTTTAGAGGGTTAGAGTTAATTGTGTGTACAATGTAGTGATATGGCTCCCCCTAGTGTAGTGAAAAATCCCCCAAAGATTTAATCAAGTATTTAATGAATTAATAAAACTGGAAAACGTGTTTTTGTGATACACGTAAAGTAACAAATTTGTTCCATTGGAAAACATCACTACAGTCTTTGGAAATGAACAAAATATCTGTTTTTCTGAGTAGTTTTTACAGCAGTTTTTTGAGTGAAATGAGATGTGTCATGTTTCTAAAATAAATTTTTCAGAAATTTGTTGGTAGGAAATAAAGCTTCTGATACATTTCTTCAAACACAGAATGTGTTACTGAGTTCTGGAAATGACTGCAATTTTGCCAACTTCCTGTCCTCTCGAGAGAAGATTTGTTTGAAACAGGAATGTTTAGAGCAGCTCTTTCTAAAATGAAAGTGTTTGGTGAAATCCTCTTTCTTTTTGTAGCTGTTACACTCTATGCATCTAATGAAATCATAAACGGAAAATTATAGCTTCATTCCAGGGAATGTGAAGCCTTACTCCAACAGATGGCATCAAAACACCAGGCTGAACTGTATGATTGCTGATTGTTAATTGCTTCTGTAAAACAATCCTTTTAAACAGAGTAATGCATTTTATCATACAGATTATAGTTCTACGCATTTTGGTTTTTCAATAAGTGTTAACATTTTCTCCTCCAGTGTAAGATTTAGTGTTTGCATAATTATCGGATTAAACAACAGTGACTCATTTTTTTTTTAAGAAATGAGGACAAGAAGATAGAGAATTATGAATCACAATTTCTGTTTATTCAGAAATGCTAAATTACTGTACAAGTATGAGCTTTTATTACGCACAAAACAAACGGAGCAAGATGCCCTCAAGTGCAAAAACAGTTACCTAGTCCAGCATTCTTCACTAGAGAAACTCCCCGTGACGTTGGTGGGAGCCTTGGCTGTGCAAGGAAAGCAGAGTGCAAAAAGATACTATACAATATCCATTAATCATTATGAAATCAATACCCCTGATTATCCATTTGTATTGTTCTTGCACCACAAGGGCTGGATGTTTTACGCAAGGCTAAATGAACGGGGAAATTCTCTGAGATGGCTTGGTTAGTCCATCAATAATGATGTGAGGAATTACAGGAGAGTTTGTTTCGTGGAGTTGTTCTCTTGTTTCTAATGTAGTCAGCCTGAGAGTGTTGCAGAGACAGCAGGCTCATGTCTGAGGAGTCTGCAGGCTTGCACCCTCCTGGTGCTGTCTGCCCTTGAGCCGGGGGAGAGTTGTGTGGTTCTGCTGGAGGATTTTATCCCATTCACAGGTGTGATCCAGCCTGGGGTGCTCTGTTTGCTTACACAGGACTCTTGTGACCTCATCTGGGTGAGTGTTGCTTTTTCCCTCAGTGTAATGGAGGTAGCTAGAACGAGAAAAAAAATCAGGCTTGGAAAATAAATTACGAAATAACTGTGCATACTTTCTGGACTTGTACTCCAGACTGTCTTTTGTGGCAATATTATGTTATTATATGTTCTACAATGCCTATTATATATAGAATGTGTAATTATATTAATGTCATAACTATATTGTAATCAGCATGCAGCTGGATGCTAAATGGAATATCAGGCCTGCAATAACGTGCCATTAATTGGCCTTCGTGACAACCTGTGACAAAAAGGGGCGTGTGATGATTGTGTCCTGCAATCTGCTTTAGCTCAGTGGATCAAGAGGAGCTGTGGTAGAAAGAAACACTCTTACATCAAAGTGCTACTGGTTTATGTTTTTGTTGTGGGTACAACAGAAAAAGATTTTCTTCTTTTTCAGTGAAGTTTTCTGTGGGCAGCAAATTTGTGATCTCGTGGTTCTCAAAAGGTGGGAAAATGCAAATCTGTCTGTTGACCATCATCCTTTGCTAGCACATCCTAATGATCTTTGCACAGAGCAGTAAATGGACACAAACACTTCCTGTGGAGTTTTAGTGTCTTTAGCTTATTTGAAAGTGTTTGTGCCATCAGGAAGTACCTGGCTGCATAAATGAGTAAATGCAAGTTGGCCTATCCTCAGTAGTCTGAGGATAATTTGTCTGAACAGTTTAGGAACCACCTGGTATGGAGTGTTGAGTGACACAGGTGTGCCAGGGGTATGGTCCAAGCAACTCCCTGTACCTTCCCTAGGTTTCCCAGAAATGGCACAGGAAACTGAAGCCACTTGAAGAGAGTCAATAAGCTGGAAGCAGTAAGTTTGTCTAGACCAATTTAGGAAGTCCTTTATCTCTTCTTGGAGTATGTTTGAGTACCCTACAAAAGCTTTTTCCATAATACTAGAAGAGAACAATAAAAAAGGGAATTCTTCAATGATTCTATGGTAAAATAAATGTATAATTTACTATAAGATGCTGCTGCTGGGTAAACTGAGGCAAGGGTTAATGGCTTGCTTTTCAAGAGGGTTTAATTCCTACATCTTTCATGGAAATGGGATTCCTAAGTGACAAGAAAGAAAATATATCTGTATGGCTATGAGAATACCTCTAGTCTGAGTCTTGTGCTTTTATATTAGTGCCAGAATTAATTTCTCTAAGAATTTTACTTACAAACCTTTCATTCTACCATGTAATGCAGAATAAATACTTGTAAAGGATTTGCTGCTTCCCAGGCAGAGTGGACTGGGCCACAATCAGCTTCATGCCAATGAGGGAGAGGCAAGATTAGCCAGTGTAACAGTCCACCATGGAAGTTGTTATTTTTGGAGTTGGCTGGTGCATTAATAAGAATGTTTGTATATGGAGTTAAATGTCTGCATCTTTTATAAGAAATCTGGGTTTTGAAAGGTTGAAAAAGGATCATTTCTGGTCAGGCCATACACTGGGGTGAAAGAATGAGGATTTTGCAGTCAAAACAAAAAATGATGGGAATAAAAACAGAGTCAAATTAAGTTACATTCTGTTTTCACATCCTAAATATGAAAAGTAGTTTACGTATTCAGGGATGGAACCTGTTGTAGATTGACACTGACTGTGTTTATATATTGCATATATATTCATTTCTAGAGCCATCTGTTGTCACATCCATAGTACCTGTGTATACTGACCTGCTGGAGATATGGTTAAGCTGATGTTGGCTGAATTGTCAAAATTAAAAAAAAAAAAAAATTAAACCCAACAACCCCACAAAGAAATTAATGACTTGCCCTGGTGTTGCTTATGCTGGTAAAAGAGATGATAGCACAAGTGAAGGCTCTTTTGTGTTTTTTACACATTTTTAAGCAAATTAATTATTTCATATGTAAAATCACAAAACTGTCATATTAAACAAGGTGTTACTAAATAATTTTGGATGCTCATTCAAAGTGGAATAATCTATTAGCATTGCAGAAAGGATTCATAATTAACAAGGCTGTAGAGGTAGGCCTGCCTGCTGGGCTGTAAGGAATTGTGGAAATAGGCTGTTCCACTGATTGTCACAAAAAGTGATTTTCCCAAGAAATACAGTATAAAATCAGAACTGTGGAAAATATGTATTGAAACTAGATAATATTTATAAAAGCAGTGAGATTTATTTCTTTTACTGACTTTGATTAATTCAGAGCAGGTCTTTTCTGTACATCATGTTCCTGTGTTATGTTCTATGCATTATGTACTGACAATTTAAATCTGTCTTCAGTCTGGTGAGACGTCTCTAATTTAGGATCTTCAGCAGAATCTGTTTAATTTTTGCTTTTGATGAAGCTGAGATCACTGAGACATTGGAAGAGGGCAGGAGGGAGGCTGGGAGCTGATGGGGGGCTCTAGGAAGCTCCTTTTTCCTTCCCTAAAGGACTCCTTGTGCACTTCATGATGTGGCCAAAATGAGTGGTCTTGTCTTAGGAAATGAAAGATCAACATTCTTTTATTATTAATAATAACAATAACCACAACAATTATATTCTACACTATATTTATTCACGAGGTCTCCAGTGTTAGAAAGGGCTATGTTTCATTATAAAATTATTTTTAAGAAGTTACTTTTTTTGTCTCTAATCTTTAGGGATTTGGGGGTTTCTTTTGTTTACTCTTTAAAAGCTGCCTTAATGAGGTTGTTTTATAGCATCATTTTCAGCTTTTCTTAAATAACGTTAGCTAGACTATTCTTTTCCAATTTCCTATCTGTTAATGCAGCTTTTTTTTTCTTTTACCAAGTTTTAACAGGACTCCATTGCACTGTTATTAGGATGTCACACAAAAAAAATGCCAGTGATGTTTTGAGCGTGGGTTTTTCATTGTGTTTATTTTTAAATACATTTCATGAGGCTCCCTGGACAGAATCAAATAAATGAATCCTGCAAACATCTTCATTATGGTGTAGCTAGAAAAGAAAGGAAGCTGAATTAGGACTGTATTCTTAGCATAGTTCATAATAAGCGTTATCTTTATGACAAGCTTAAAGAACATAAATTGCTGAATCCCTAACAAAAAGCATTTGAAACAATTGGCTAATTAGGAAGAGGGGGAGAAAGAGCAGTATTTGTTTTCCTTTGCAGTCTGGATAAATAACGCTTAACATGAATACATAACTTATTTTGAATGATCTGTTGTGTCAGTATCTGGCACGTCTTTTTCAGTGACAACAATTAAGGATACGTGTAAATGGAAATGCAGACTATCTGTCATTGTCCATTTCCTGGTAGTGAAGCATGCAGTCTGCCTCCCAGCAAGATCATTTTGCCAGGATGTGAGTGAGCTGGTCACAAAATGCATAGTTGATTATCTCATCGAAACACACTAATCCTGGCAAAGCTGCCCACTATAGAAGACCCATTGTTTGCAATAGGTCAGTTGTTGCATGGCTTTCAAACCTGACTTTGGATATACATTTTATATATTTACTTACTGAAGCAAAATGATATGTCACAATGAAATCCAAACTTGAGGGAAGAAGATATATTAATCAGGATATTGCTGGAAAATACACTCCCTCCAGAAAGAGGAGCTGAGGCAGCCACAAACACATGATTTGGCTCAGTACAGGAACAACAGAAATTATATGGCCCAGGTAGTAGAAGAAATCTGACTGCATGATCTTAACAATGTCTTTGAATATTTAATTGAAGACAGATCTCAGCCCAGAATGCATTTGAGGAACACTAATAAACATCTCTTATATAGTAATAATGGAATCAGATGATAGAGAAACTATCATTATTTGGTATTTCTTAAACCAAAAAAGCGGCGTTAGAAATTTGACAGTTTCTTTAGGGCTGTACTATTGGCAGAAAAGTAGAGATTTCTAGTGAAATGTTAAAAGCAATATGCACAAAATGAGTGCTGTAATTTTTCTATCGTAGGATTAAAAAACCCTGTATAAACCAAATAGCTCCAACATTAATTATAACTTAAATTTTTTTATTTTCCATGTAGCTGTTAGTGTATAAATGTGGAGGAAAAAATCTTTTTCAATTATAACATGAAAAAATATCAGCTATAAGTTAGAGAATACTGGAAGTAGCTATTTTGGGTTCATTAGGGTTTGTGAAGTCATTTTTTATTATCCTTCCAGTACTTTCCAATTTGTAATAGTTCTATTCCAAAGTTTCTTGGAAATCATAACAAATTCCTAATGAAATATATTTTATGTGTTTTCATAATTTTGCTTTGTGGTAACTAGAGGATGCTCACAAACACTTTTCTGAAGAATATAAAAATATAAAAATGTGAAAAATATATAGAGGGCAGAATGGAAGAAACATGGCACGAGAAAAAAGTTTTTTAAAGTTCAAACAATATTCCTTAAATTTACATACTTTCACATACCAAAAATCAGAAATCTGTGGGGTTTTCCTGTTGTTCATCAAGCTCCAATAATTGTCATAGGAAGAAGCCGATTTGCAGGACATGGTGTGCAATTTCTTTGAGGAGATGTGAGGTAATAACAAACCTAAACCTGAGCAGGGAGTTTCAGTCCCAGATGGCCTCACCTCACACACATCTCGTGAGCTCTCTCTGGAGGATCTTCCTCTGAGCCTTCCAAGATCCTTTTCCCTCATGTTTTATTCCAGCTGGCTCAGCTGGGCTGTGCAGTCTTGTCTCAATTCCGAGTGGCCACACCCTACACAAACCAATGAGAACTTCTAAGGTCTAAAATTAAAGCAAAGCTTATTCTTATCGACACAATCAAGTCAACGCCCTCCAGAGAAATTGGAACTAGACAATGGCTGCTTCTTAGGAGAATATGTGCTTTTTTACTGGCACTTTTAGATCACTTGAAACAGTAAGAAATGTGCAATGCACTCCATGAACATCCTGAATTTCCTCAGCCTCCAGGCTGCTCTCTGGCCTGAGTGGCACCTGTCTGTCCCCAGGATGGGACAAAGTCACGGTTGTCCAGGTCACCTCACAGTGGATGGAACTGTGGACACAGCTCTGCACAGGGGGCTGAAATCCCAGCTTAGGCTCATAAAGGGAGCTTTCACTGCCTGCCTTGTTTATGTGTGCTCTGCTTTGAATAAGAACAGACTGATAAACATGCTTGTTATTTGCACAGCATCTTCTTTCTCGGGGCCTCTCTGCACTTTATAAATTCATATGAATAATCCTCACATTATAAATAACAAAGCAAGAACTGATTCCAGATGTCTTGATGTGAACCTCTCAGGAAGCTGTAGCTTGGTTTACTGTTGTGTTGTGATGCTGCCTGTCCACATCTCCATGTCCTTTGACACTTTTTGGCTAAACCAAATCAGATTTGAAAGCAGCATAGCAGTATCAAATATGTGTATTCCTGGAAGTTTTGTCCAAGTTGGTGGCAAGGCAAGTATGTTCAGACTGATTTAAAAGCTGGGCAGGCTGCAAGTTTTCACAGCCTTTGGGGCAGTAAGTGGCCAGCCAGTGGACATGCTCTGCTTGCTAGTTGTGGTCATGGCACATGCTCTTTTCTGCCTCCTGGGAATACCTTCAAGAGTCTGAGGGAGCTTAGATTGCCATAATGGAAGCCATCTATAAAAAAAATAAAAAATGAAATCTTAAGGAAAAAGAATAAGTTGCTCCATATGCAAGGAAACTACATAAATTACAGTGTACATGCTGATGTGGTGCTGAATTCAAAATACCTGCTATTTCCAGGAAAGCTGATATTCTACTATGTACTGCCAGTGTAATTGATCATGCCACTTTATTACATACAGAAATTCTAATCGATGTAAATTAAAAATTTCTAGTTAAACTCCATTTTCAATAACCTAACTTTCAATAGGGATTAAAAAGGAAGAGACTTATTATTGTAGTGAAATCTTCCTCCTTAAAGTGCCCCTAAAGAGTAAGATACTACCTTATGAATAGGAAACATTTTTCTTCAGAATGCCTTCAGAGTAACAATTTTTAAAGAAAAATTATGATTTTGTTTTTGCAGTTATGTGCTATGTCTTCATGTTGCTTCAAATTTTTTCACAGAAGTACATGGGCTTGACTTTGATTGAAACTGGATACATCCTATGTTTCTCAGGGTATGTGCATTTGGTAGGATTTCAACTTCCTGATGTTAAAGTGGTTTGATCAGAGTGGAATTTAGATAAAAGTCCATGGTTATGTATATGATGAAATCTTTTCAAAAAAAAAATTCATTCAAAGGAAAATGTGGCTGTTGTTGAGAATTAACATTTAGAACTGGTCAATCCACATCTCCCAGTCCATCATGATTTTTCAGGAAGACCTTTCATTATCTTCTCATGAGTTCTTATAAATAAATTTTGGGGACGTGTGAAGCTTTCCTTAAGATGACATTAACATTATTTAATTTTTCTGAACAATTTAAATGAAAACTGAACCAAGATATTGAAAAACAGGTTTAAAACTAAAAATTAAAATCTTGCATAAAGTGCAAAGTGCAACAAAATATTAATGCACATCCACAGACTCATAAGCATAAGAACTCTGACAGTAACAGCATTATACTCTTTGCTAATACAGAAGACTGTGGGTTTGCAGACTTCCCCTGGAGCAGAAGAGTTCTGAGTTCCCTGGGTTGCTGTTATGCAATGTGATGCATTTCCCAGACAACCTTGTGATTAAAGATGCCAAAAGTATGTGTAGGTAAGCAGACTATTTTTGAAAGGTGAGTTGATTCCTATTTTCCTGATTAAGGAATATCTACTGATTCTAAAAGGTGTCTGGAAAGATCTGCAGAACCCAAATTAGCTAAAGGAGAATGGGAATAATGCTGATTTCTGGAGAAGTCCTTCTCACCCCCCTACAGTTTGGCATGTAGCTCTTTAAAATCTTAGAGTCATAAAATCATTTAGGTTGGAAAAGCCTCTGTTAAAATAACCCTTTCATGAAGGTTATTCTTAGTAAGAAATTATTTCCAGGAAAAAACTTTCTGGCCAGCTGTCAGCACAAAACCTATTTCAGACTAAGTATTAGAGCTCTCCAAAATTTTCTGCATTTTCCTCTGTCATCTGTGTAATAGTCACTTAGTTAGTTGAGGGGTGTTATAAAAGCAGTTCTTTTTTCTTTAATTGATATCAAGTTCATTTTACTAATTAGTGAAAATAGAATGTCTTTTGATAAAATGCTATTTGAAATAAACACAGCTAAACAGATTTATGTTCTCTAGTCTTGCAGGAAAAGAAACAGAACCAAGTTCACATCCAAAATTCTAAAGCCTTTATACTGATACTTTCAGTGATGTTCTTGCTTCATGGCTTTGCAGCCAATGTAATAGTTGGATTCTAAAAATCAGGAGCAAATTTGTCAAGGCAAAAGTTCTGCAGATTGTCCTCTTGTGGAGCAGAAGTTTCTGATTTGTCATTGATTCACTGTACCTATAGCCCTGGTACTAAGATGCAATGCTCTGCTGTGGGAATTAATGTCTGGAATTTCTGAATGCAAGATCTGTATATGAAGAAATGTTCCTATTTGCCTTTAATTTCTTTTTCTTCTTCACTGTGTGAAGCCTACTGTTGATAGAATGACAATCCTGCATTTGTTTCTGGGAATTGTTAGGGCTAAACCACAGCATGTGCATTTTTTTGGGGCCATGTCGTTGTACAGTAGCTTTTATGGGAGATCAATGATGCTAAAAGCTATTCCTGTGAGAAACATTATCTACTTTGCTGCTTATGCTGGTATGAGACACCAGCTTGTCCTGGCTGCAGCAGCACCAGTAAATGCTCTCTGGCTGTCTGCAGCTGGAACCTCTGGTCTAACCTGTGAATTGCTCTGCTTGGCCAAGCTCTGTGTTATCTAACCCCGGCGCACTAATTCCCTGTGTCTGCCGAGGAAGATGATGCATTTCATGAGACCGGGGCAGGAGATCAGTGCAGTAATGAGAAAAGGCAGGTCAGTGAGCAGGGCTTTTCCAGCTGCTCTGAAGCAACAGGAAGTATCTGTGTGAAGCAGTTCATACACATTGACTGAAGCCATGAAACCTTAAATTGGGTGAAAAGAATTGGTAGTTATGCTGTTGAAGTTGCAATATGTTTCTCTTTCTACTAAACAGTGTTATTGCTGTTGACTGTACACTGAGTGTGTGGTAACTGTACACTGCCTGTGGTAGGTGGTGGGGGTTACTGATAGCCTGAAAGGAGAAGAGAATTTTTCAAAAAATTCAACCTTATTTTATCAGCAAGCTGCTTTTCTAAGATTCAGAAGGCTTGGTGACTTCCTCAGAAGGATTTGAGATAATGCAGGATATACCAAATAGTAGGTAGAAGCCTTGTATATGACATCAACCAACTAATAACAGCTCTGGTTTGAACAGAAATTAGTTGTGTGTAAAGTATGGGTAAAAATAAGATAGAAATTCTATTGCACTCTGCTGATGAAGGAGAGGAAAAAATACAGCTATGCTGAGGTACAAAGAAAGGGGGGACTGAGACTGGCTTGGGGCTTCCTCCAGTAACTCAACCTTAAAAGTCTTTCACAGAGATGGGACACACCATGCTCAAAGGTACAAATGGAAAGCTGGGGAAGAGACTAAATGTTCTTACGACAGTGTTCTGCCACCCTGAGTTTCTGTCTGACAGTAAGAGTACAGACAAAAAAAGAGAATATTGGTACCTTTTATGGCAGTAATGACCTTGCAATGGCATTGATAGAGAATGTTCCAGCAATGTGCTTTAAATCCAGCATTTCTCTTGTTCAGACTCGTGTTCCAAGTCAAAGTTCTCAAGAGCCTGATTTCACTGTTATTTGGCATTAGACTTCTTTAGAATCTATTTTTTCTACATAATCAAGTAGTTGGATATGTATGCTGTAAATTAAGAAATCCTTCAAATCTGTGGGTGCCTGCATCTGTACCAGTGTGTATATACAGGGAATGTTTAATGGGTCTATAATTGAATCTAAGTAGTAAGAGACTTTAAAAATATATTTCTTAGTGTTTCTATACTAATGGGATAAATGTCATATTTTAACTATTGCTCTGTATCAAATCTATTATGCACAGTATTCAATAATTCCCTAAATCTTGATTTACCCAATTGAAAGTGACCCTGGGCATAAATTCTAAGCAGAGGAAGGCTCTGGTTCCTTGATCTTTGGCACTCTTTTGTTGAAACAGAACATGGTGTCTTAAATCAGCAGAATAATTTAGGAATGGTAGATACTGAAACAACTAATTTTTCTTTCCTGTAATCTGCATAGACTTCAAAATGCCTACAAAGCACAAAGTGCCAGTTCATATAATTTGTTGGCAAGGATAAAAAGAAGAAAGGAAATGATTTCCTAAGCGTGTGAATCAGCCCAGCTTTAACAGATATTTTTCTGTCATGTGCAGCCTGAGGGCTTATGCCTATCTGAGCTTTATTTGACAATTACCACTTGCCAGCATAATTAAATGATAATTTATAAATACTGAGAGAGCATTATGGGGAAGAGCAAATAGGTGCTTATCAGGACATTGAATAAACTTGATCTGACTCACTGGCAATTTTCATCTCTTATCTAGGTTGTTAACTGGTCTCCTTTTTTATTTTTTTTTCCTCCCTGTTTTGTTTTGTTTAGGTTTGATGGCTGTTAGATTGATTGTATCTACCTGCCTATATTTCTTATTTTTTTCATATGCCTGGCATTGTTTTTTCTCCTGCTGCTTTTGCCATCAATATTTTGTAAAATAGCAAATAGCAAGGTGCACGTCATGGGTATGTGTGCTAGTGTGAGAATGAAAAGAAAATCTGCACAATACATATTTTTTAGAGTTTTCATGATGTTCCTCATGTAAATCTCCTGCTGTTGTTTATTTATTTGTGCATGTGTGATGACTTGTGAGGAAGAGGAAGGCTCTAATATTGCAGTCAGTGGTGGATGATATTCAGTTGTGGGAAAAGCTTCTCCATGGCCCTTCTTAGATAAAAAAATGATCTAAATAGGAATCACCAAAATTTTGTCTGTCTCATGCTAGATATAAAAAAAAAATAAAAAAAAAAATAAAAAAAAAAAAACAGCAAAGATTCCTAAATGTTTGAGGTCTTTGGGCCATCAATGTTTCATTTTGAGGTCCTTGAGCCATTTTAATGAGTGGTGCCATTTCACACAGAACTGTGTTGGAATATGGGTAGAAACCCAGATTGGTGCTGGGCAATCTAGATAAGGAAGTGCAAGAAAAATCCTCTATTTGAATGGAAACAAATCACTTGAATGGCAAAAAATTGAATTTCCACGCCTTTTGAAAAGCATGTACAAGGAAGAGAAGGGGGTGGGGAAAGCAAGACACATTAGTGGGTCACCAGGAGATTGAGTTTTTGAGCCATCATGAAATTAAATAATTTCAGGAACTTCTGATTGGAGTTACAGTCATTTAAGTGAACAGTTAAGCCACCCTTGTACCAGAGAATGAAAAAATAAAGGGCTTCTGTGTTTAAGGTTGTCAATTTCTTAAATTATTCAGCATTTACTGCTTATAAATAGTAATTATTTGCTTTTTCCCCTCCAGAGCTGAAAATTATCTTTCATATTCAAATATTTAAATATACTGTGCTGTAGTTGGGGCACAAAAATTCCTAATGTCAGTACAGATTTTTGTACAAGGAATAATTTGAAAGTGGGGGATTAGTTTCCACCTTTTGAAACACAGTGCTTTCTGTAATCTTCAAACATTATTTAGGATAATGGAAGCCATCATCCTGGTTCTCAAATGTTAGCACTTCCATTAGAATTTGCTGCTACCTCTTATTTTTTTATATTAAAATACAAGGCTTAAAAGGTATTATCTTACTAAAGGAGGGCAATTGTAGAGATGATTTGATTGAATAAAGGAAAAAGCTGTACAGGCCTTTTAAGATCAAGGATGTATTGATGGAAAGCTATCATTAGAGACAATTAATGTTCTCCAAGGGAAGAAATTGATTATGGACAGAGATGGACCCTAAGGAGCAGATATGTCTTAATGCTCCAGGGCCTTAAGGATTATACATTCCATTCACAGCATCTGTATTTTAACCCTTTAGGAGGGCTGGACTGGGAGCTAACACTTGAGAAAACTCTGAGTTTAATAGGGGGAGTCTGTGTTTGGTGCCTTGCTGACACAGGCTATTCCTTTAAACCTTTTTTTTTTTTTTTTTAGGTATCATTTTGCCTAATAAAGTGTCAGACTTCCTATATGCAAAATGTAGATGGAGGAACCCAGTCCTGGTGTAGAAGGAAACTAGGCAGGAAGTAAAAATTTTCAACATTACAGTGCTATGAAAAGTGTATTCTACAACTGAGAAGACATTTTACTGTCTGAGGGCCACTCTTAACAAGACTTCTTTTAATTAATTCCTTAAAAATTTTTGTTTAAATTGTATTTCAGTATGGACCTGAGTTGGAGCTCTAAGTCCGGGTTCAGATACTCAGTACTGTCATTCTGAGTCTGAGGAAGAAAACTGATGAAGCAGCCCCAGAACTGCTGCTCTGAGTTGCAGAGCCAACTCACAGATGGGCTGTTTTGTCATATTGGTTTTCCTTGGCTCACTTCTCAATGAAGGCAAATATTTGGCGTATTTGCTCACGTTTGATTTTAATTAGCGAAAATACGGATGCCTAGAAGTGAGCAGCAGAGTATTTTCCCAGCACCTCTGAAAGCTCAGCCCAATTGCAGCATATTGAGCAGTGCTGTGCCAAAAATGATTCCTGACACATCTTCTCCTCTTTATCAGAGCTGAGGGCATTTGTGCCTCCCCTTCTTGGAGCAGGCAGATTCCTGCCTGTGCTGTCCCACACTCCATGGGGAGAGGAAGGAACCGTGGTTTGGTTTGTCTTCAATGCTGCAAACTCACTGGCCTTCCCTGCAGGTTTTTGGGTGGTTTTTTTTTGTTATCCTCGAGTAAGGAAGTCTAATCTTATCATAAGGTTGAAATTTTGCAGAGAAAGCAAGGAAATGCTTTTTACATCTTGATGTTTCAAACTTGGTTAGAACTAAAGTAGCGTAGCTAAAACCTATTGGATCATATTTGTAATACAAGCTGAGAAATTACATTTTTCTATAGCTTTGATTTATTTTATAATGTATTTTGATATGTAGTACTTTGATGCTAAAGTATTATTACTTGCTTTTAATATACTCCATCACATCTCTAATTGATGTGCAGTTAATCTGACCTATTTTTTAGAGAGATTTCTATTTGATTTTATTATGTAACTTTATTTCAGCTGACCAAAGTAATTCTGGCCTATTGTACCGGACACTTATATAAAAAATTGACTGGATAAGTTGTACTGAAATATACCTTTTCCCCTTGAAAATATATGTGTAGACTTTTAGTGTGCTGCCCTGAAGAACAACGTACAGGTTTCAATGAATAATAGTGTGATACCTTAAACAGCCAAAAATAATGATACTATAATTAACAGGGCAAGTCCAACTTTCTTCAGATAAATAGGTGAGTCCTGTTGTATGACAGAATGTATAGGAAGCACTCCTTTGGAGACCAAGCATAACATGCTTGGCAGGACTAAGGAGATTAAATAAGAGAGAGAAATAAACAAAAAGAGAGCTTAGAAATAGAAGTCAGGATACCCAGGGGGAAAAGGGTGATTTCAGAGAGAATCAATATTTATTCTGCATGCAATATTTTCAAAAATTGATATCATGTTTGAATAACTACTATTTGGAAGAGAGTATCCTTTCTCTCCTTCCATCCCCATGCTTTTCTTTCTAAGCATCATTAAGGAAATACTCAAATCAGGAGACAGAGAGAGAATGAGGATGTAAGTGAATGTTAAATACACTGGGCAGAATCAGCTTTCACCTGTTTTGTTTTATTTTTTTTATCCCCAAGCTGTGAACACTCTTTAATTACAAGGTTAAAAAAAATCCCACACATTTAAGACTGGTAACATATGTTGTTGTCAGCATGTATTTAGCACCTGCAGAAATGAACATGGAAAATGTGACAGCCCATAGGTGGAACACCCACTGCGCTGGCTGGGGGGGACTGTCAACAAATTTTACTTCATTAATTTTTTCTTATTTTCAAAATATCCAAGGGAAAAAGCTTAATAGCACAGGTGTTCTGAGCACCATAGGAGGATGTAATGGGGAAGAGGCAGTAACCCTTTTTAATGAAAGCCTTTGCCCACATTAATATGACTGAAAAATGCTGCCTTTGTGTTATTACAAATTAAAATCACAAGACCAAATCCTACAACATTTATTAGTAAATTTTTCAGGTGCGTTGCCACTGTGGCCCTGCCTATATTTGTTTCCTTCTGCATATCTTTCCTCTTTCAAGCCCCTTTTCCTCTTTGTTTCTATTTCTCATTTCGATCTTCTTGCACAATCCAAGCACATTATGGAGATTGCACAGTGAGGAGGCAGGCATGGGGTGAGGCTTGGTGGGATCGGGTCCCTGGTGATTGTGATCCCTTTGCTTCTCCAGAAAATTCAGCTCCTGCAAGGGACACGGATGTTTCTCCTGTGTGCCTTTGCCAGCAGGTGTTGCTGTGTAACTTGTCACCCACCCTGCTCAGATGGTGAAGGCTCAGTCTCCCAATCTATGACACCAACTGTCCTGTAACCTCTTAAATGATTCCTCTAATAAAGTCCCTCAAATATAAACTATAGATGCACCATGTGCTGGAGAAAAAAAAAAAAAAAAAAGTAGGCTCGTTTGAACTTTAATTTTTAATTTATCCACAGAAATGTGATATCTTTACTCAGGCTAAAATTGAACGTGGTTTTCCTGCATGGGAAGTAATAAAAAGAATTGCTGAAATAATGTTGGACAGATCTTTTTAGTGATATTTCTACTGATAATTCATTTCATATGTATTACAGCAATGTTCAGAGGTCCTGGTCTCTCCACTGATTTCATGTCTTTTCTATCTGATATCTGTATCTGGGGAAGGAATGAGGATCTCCAGTCCAAATGCTTGCAGTTAAGAATTTAATCTTGCACAAGTCAAATGGACACACCTTTTCCTAGAAGTACTGAGGCAAAATTGGCGGTATCAACAAATTCTCTTTGAAAATGCCTTCAGTTGCACAATTCCTGTGCAAACAGCTGGGTAACCTGTGGGCTCTACCTAAGCTTTGTGTCAGCAGGACCATCTGTCCATAGGGCATGGCTTGTTCAGCCTTCCTGCCTATCTCTGCCTGGACTGCCAAAAAGGAATCCACTTGTATTCACTGGTCATTTTTGGTGGATATTTGTCCACTAGACTGAGACTGAGAACAGTTTAGGTCATTGGGCTATCACCATAATTTCTTAGTTTTCAGTTTAAGTGTTTTGTCAGTTAGTATTTAAAAATAAACCAAACAAACTATACTGTTTCTGTGACTCTACACTGGGGTTTTCTGCCAGTATCTGTTTTGGTAATGTTTGGTTTTGACTTACATTCTCTTTTGGTGCAGACATGGGAAAATATATAGTTATTATCTGTAGTTAGAGGCAAAGAAAAATCTTTTCCTCCTTTGTGTAGGAGGTGGAGTCAGAGCCTGCAGGTGTTTCCTGGATGTGGTGCTCTGTAGGAGAGCCGAGGGGTTTCCTTCCCCTTCACATTATTTTCCCTGGACTTTGGTGTTAGTGCACCTCAGTCCTAATGGATATCTGAGTTCTACTTACTCTTGAGACTCGGCCTGGTACTTGCTGAGTTTCTGAAAGATCCTGGAAGCAGCTGGAGTCTCCTCAGGGTCTCATGTGAAGGGAGCTCTGAGCTCTGCGCTGCCTGTGCCTGTGACTGGCACAGGGAAGGGGATGCTGTGACCTCTAGGATGGAAGCTGAGACGCCAGCAGCTGGTGGGAATGTGCTGTGCCTGATACAAACCCAGCCAGACAGGAGTGAGGAAACCTCTTGGTGTTTCATTTGATGAGTTGTCCAATTCTTCTGTGCAAGCTCTAGGTGAGGGACAGAATTGAAATTTTGTCAGCTTTTCTCTTTCTCAGACCAGTTTTTCATATTTAATTCCAAGTGCATATCCCACTTAAAGAAGTTAATTGCTTTGGAGAATGACTTCCAGCTGGAAAGACAAATTGGACTCTTTTTTTTTCCCTTCCTGTGTTACCAGTATATATTGTAGTGTAATGTACCAAATTCAGGACAAAAGAGCAGCTTTGGCAACTCTAATACTCCAGGGTTCTATTAGAAGAAAAGTAAAGACTTAAAATTTTGAATTAAACTTACAGTGCTGAAGAAACACTGCACCAGTGAATCCATAAAAGCTGTGTGTTGTTTATTGGTGTTAAGCTAAGTAAGTTATTATTTTGGGTAATATAAAGCTAATATATAAGGTATTACCTTAAAGAGATAAAGAGAAGCAAGTTTATAGAAGCTTTTTGCTGTGGTGTTAACAGTGACTCCAGTGTGACTCATACCTATTCAGGAAGTGCAGAAAACGTTACTAATGAATATGGAATACATAAGGTCATATTTCATATATTCAAAACAGTCTGTGTGTGCACTGATTGTGTTGCTACCACAGAAGTAGACAGGATGGCTGAAGCTGCCCGAGGGACGGCAGCACTGTGCAAGCCAGAGGTGCGACAGCTTAAACGCCATAAAAAAAATATATATTTAACAGTCGACCTCCAGCAATGGAAAACACAACGAACAAACCCTGTCCCTGCCCTTGGAGCTGCAGCAGGAGGGACCAGGGGCTGTGTTTGGGAGAGGCCGGGCAGCGCCGGGAAAGGCGCGTTTGGCGCGGCGCAGCGAGGGCAGGCAGAGCTCCCAGAGGGGCTATCAGTGCAGCCAGGAGCTGCTCGCAGTAATCGTGGCAGCCTTGACAGAACGTTCCAAACCATCTGCTCGAGGGGATGGCGTTAACTCTATCAAATCCTCGTGTTTTAAGAACGCTGATCTCCGCACCCAGGAGGATTGGTGACAGGGAGCTCTTGCCAGGCCTGCATTAGGCTGCCTTCATCTCATCACCAAATACACTAATGCCCCCTAGACAAGATGCTAAATATGTGTGAAATTAGAGAAGCAGAATTAGGGAATGGAGGAATAAAACACAGAAATTTCCTTACTTTCTGTTGGTGTTTTTGTACTTAATATATGGATGTTTTCTTCATCCTGCAAACATAATTTTGAAAAAAATCGATCATCATTCACTACAGAGATGAAGAGAACACTGTGTTTTACCTCTTCTGAAAAAGTAATGTGCACATTTTACATACACATACAGACTGAAATATATACAGGCCTTTTAATAACCCTGTTGCATCTGGGTTTAGGATAAGTTACTGGATTTGGGAAAACTGTCTCGTTTTTAGCAAATACTGAGCTGGTTAGCATCTTTACACAGAATATGCTAATAGTTTTAACAGCATATTAGAAAGAGCTGATATTTTGCCCTGAGTGTTAAGGGCACAGAACATTACCTTCAAAATTAAAGAAATGAATTAGTGCTAGGTTTCAGGAGATATGCAAGGTATTTTAATCATTATAGAGAAGGGATCTTGCATACAGGGTTACTCACAAGGATTAGGGTTAGATTAGTGATACTAATGTGCCTTGACTTCTTGTGTTGCCAGTGAGGAGGGGTGAGAGGCTCCTCCAGGACATCTCTAGAAGAGCATGACTTCTGCCTGTTCCCACAGCAAGTGAGTGTAGGAGATCAGCCTTGCTGAATGCCTTCCTCCTCTTGAGCATGTGAGTCATCCCTCTGACATCTCTTGAAGTATTCCTGTCATCTCTGTAGTACTGGGAGCCACAGACTGTGTTTGGTTGACATGGCAGGCATGGGGAGGGGGAGCAGCCCCTGGGGGAAGAGGTCAGGAGCTGCCCCCAGCTCCAGCTGACTTCAAAATGGACTCGTGGCAGGTCAGAGCCCATCTGGGATTCTGGGGGTGCCTCTGTGAAAACACACGTAAGAACAGGTAAACAAACTGCCCAACAGCCCAGAGAGAGGAGGAGCACAGACAGCTGAGCTTCACCCCTGGATGTAACACATTTCTGACCATGCTGGGTCAGAATATGGTCCTGCCCACACAGTCCAGCATCCTGTGCCCACTGGCACTCGGCAGCATACAGAAAAATGATGTATCACATCAGTGAGGTATATCAGACTTTTTCCATGGTATTCACCTTCAAGTAACAAAGGGTTCAGGCGCTGTATCCAGACTGTTGTATTTAACAGCAGACACCTCTCAGGATTACATCAAGTCACATCAAGTCGCTTTTTCCTTTTGAAAATCAGATCTTATTTGTGGAGATCAGTTGTACGATTTGATTAGTTAGACTGGTAACAAACTTTCTTTGTGTGTTCGCAAGCTGCTGCCTGATACTTTCATAAAAAACACATTTGCTTTTTTGTGTTGTGAGAAACAGTGACTAATAGAACCCTCCTCTCTAAGATTCCTGACCATACTGATCTCAGTGAGGACAAGATGTTCCAGACAGAAGCTGCTTTATGTGTTGGTTCATCTGTGTTGCTGTTCTCCACGCTGCCATCCATGCCCCCTGAGAAGGGTGGTCAAGCTGTGGGTACATATTAGTTTGGTGTGGTAGCAGAATTATATTCTTTCATCTTCATTTGCTAGTGATTACTAATATTATTTGCCTTTTTACTGGTAGTTGAGCTCTGAATTGAAAGCTAGAGAACAATTCAGTAATTTAACATTTCCATTTCTTTGGAGCTCTTGGTTGAACCGTGTCATTCTAGAAACTTGCTAGTCTTTGTTCTAAAAGTTTGTTCAAAAATTCCTTCCAACACTGCTTCTGACTTTAAGCAAAAAAGCAGCTAATACTGGGATCAGTACTGGCTTAACAGACATATCTTCCAGGGCCAGTAGTTTCTCATTTTTGTAGGATCTGATTACTGGAAAACAGAGTTGTTCTTGTTTCTGTTTGTATTTCTGATAATGTAACAGTTTCATTCAGTTTCTCCACTACTGATAGAATTAGAAATTGGAAATGGCTACTGCTTTAAGTTCTGAAAATATTTTGGAGCATTTCAAAACTATTTTAGCTTCATTTTCCTTAATTTTCTAAGATTTTGCCCTAAGGTATAGCTCTATGGCAGCTGCAGAATTTCAGATTTGAAGGTGAACAGCCCAAGTACCAGTAAATGTCCAAATTCATGTAGTGATGATGTGAGAGAGAAGCTTTACAATTTGTTTCAAATGCTTATTTGGTGCTACAATGCCTTTTTAGTTATTTGGCATCTTGAAAGCTATTTTAGCAATTCTGAACACTGTGGGATATTTCAGAATACAGTATGAAAAAAAAAAAAAAGAGGGATATGCAAAATTAGTAAATAAATAAAATTTTCTCCTGGGCTCCACTGTAGGTAAATTTAGGTCCCTTTGGGGTTTAAATCTCTGAGACTTGTGAGTTGTGTTTGTTATCATAACCTGGTATAGAACTCAGAACTAAGAAAATATTCTTTCTTTCCCATTCTTGTGAGAATGGTTAATCTAAAATGTTCTAACATTACTGGAGGACATGGGGTGTATGTAGCAGGTCGTTTATCTTCTTAGAGACAAGGGTAGGGAATGTGCTGACACCTAGAAAAAAAACAGGTGAACTTGTGGGTTGTACTATGTGAATTCAGTGATACTGATGTGCTAAACATCTCTTATGGCGTGCAAATTGTCATTCCAGCATGTTGCGATCAAGTATGTCAGAATAAGACTTGTTATTATCTTTGAACATGTTTTTTTCTCCTGATCTGAAAAAAAAAAAAAACCCAGTAGTGACAAGTTGGAAATTCAATGTCATTTATTTTGTTGGGTTTTTTTATTATTATTTGGGAGAAGACATTAAAAGGGAGGGAGATTTGTTTGAGTGAGGGAAGTGCTTGAGGGCTTTTGCTTGTCCCTTTAGTGCATCCTATCTCCTGCCCTTGTGTCAGGGAATGCAGTCCCTTGTAGCTCATTTTTTCAGCTGCTTCAGTGAGCACACACATCATATTTCCTCTCCTGTGACTGCTTCACTGAGTTCCCTCAGTGTGGCTCTTGTGTCAATCTTCCATCCTGCTCTGCCCAGCCCTTCAGCTCAGTAATGTCCAGAGGAAGGGATCCTTGCAGTTATGAATCACACTTCTTCAGTGAAATGCTTATTTTCCCTTTTTAATTGTAATTTCATTTCACTTTTATATTAAAGGTAAATGTAGGTGTTTTTCTACCATCCAGGTGAGCAGCCATTCAACTTAAATTGCACTCTCTCCTCACCTCTGTGAAAAAAATTAGGAAAACTTAAAATTTGAAATACTTAGACTGGAGGCTATCTTTTTAGATTTTGCTGTCTTTTCAAAAAGTTTTTTATGGAAATATGTACAATGAAAAGAGCAATTACATGCACAGCATGTCAAGTAACTGCTCCTATGGATGTAGACAGTTGAGACAGTACTTGAAAGATTTCTGGTAGTAAGTGGTGTTCTGAAGTTTAAGTAATTATCTTTTGCTGTTTTGTTTTTCAATATTAAATATTGTCTGGTGTAGTAAAATACATACCAGTTAAGAGTGTTGATTACAGATTAGTGAATACTTGAGTTACTTTTCATTGAATGTCAGCTTTGACATTATTTCTATGTTTTTCTTGTTAACAAATAAATTTTCCTTGCCCGATTCCTTGAAAAATATGGAATTTAATTTTTAGAAAATTAGATGTCTAGATGAAAACTCATTAGATGATCACACTGAAAACTTCTGAGTCGAGGGAACAGGGACAAACTGATCATCAAAATCACATATTTTTCAAATTTTAGACATAAAAAACAGAATAAAAGTTTCTGTATGAAAATTGTGTTGTAGCAGAGTCAGAAGTCATCAAAACATTAAAGGAATTGATCATCTAACTTTGTTTTTTATTATGATACAAATGAAGTGGTTATCTGACTAGAATATATTTGAAGAAGTTATTCAGTGAAGTTGTGCATTAAAAATACTCTTAGTTACCTTATATTTATAAATTTACATGTACTTTGTATTTTAATGACATGAAATAAACTTAATGCCCTTTTGACTTTGTCATCCTAAATTCTGTAGTTTGTCAAACTCGTAGTGAAAATATGCAAATAATTTTACTTTATAGAGATCCTGCTTTCATATCCCATTCCATTTGAGATTTCTAAATTTTCATTTGTTTTACAATGGTGTTTGTGAAAGGAATTCCACAAATCTAAAATTGCCCCCTAGATTTTAGGACCTTAAGTTAAACTTTAAATACCCACCAGATTTACCAAGATAAATGCTGATGTCCCTTGTGAAATATGTTGAATTCAGTTCTGATTCTGTTGATAATTGGATATTGGGCAAAACCGTGGTGAAAACAGAGAGCCAAAATAATTAATAGCACAAGTCCCTCGGGGTTTATATAAAATTGGTCGCAGCAAAAATTGTCAATCTTTCAAAGAATGTTTAAGTTTTAAGTACTCTTGGACTGTTATGTGATATCTTCCTATTTGTAGGCTATTGTTTAAGACTTGTTTATATTTTCAATGCAAGGAGATCTGTATTTTCTTGGGAGGA
Source organism: Cisticola juncidis (assembly GCA_013400215.1). Taxonomy (NCBI): domain Eukaryota; kingdom Metazoa; phylum Chordata; class Aves; order Passeriformes; family Cisticolidae; genus Cisticola; species Cisticola juncidis. Next base: position 1,215,351 of record VXBR01010506.1, read on the forward strand.
TTTTTAGACAGGAGAAATTTCTTTGAATTAGTTGCAACGATGATTTTGAGAAGCAGATTATTTATAGAGCCAACACGTTGACACACTATCAACCATTTTAAAAAAAGACTAATAAGGTTAATTGTCATATGAACCCTCCTCTGTAGTCTGAAATCTGTAGGCTTTGATTGTTTCTCTGGGGGAAACTCTGCCCAGATGGCATTTTCCTCAAGGCCCTGACCCACAAGAGGCCTGTGGAGATGGAGAACAAGGTGCATCTCCACAGACTAATTAATTTACTATTATAGCACCTGTTCCAGAATAGATAGGGCTGGAAAGGAAAACAGTCCCTGGGCACAGTGGTAGGCTCACTGGTAAATGGATTTGAGCTGATTATATTAAGCTGATGCTTTGATCATCTAAAGGCGTTAAAATGGAAATATGTTTTTGCTGGCTGTTGGCCTCCATGTGAGTGCAGTTTGTATTATAGTGAGCAGTAAGGAAAAAGCTGGTTTGCACTCAAGCAAATATCTTTTTAAAGTGCACAGAAGTGCACTCCTCCACCTTGCAAATTCAGGAATATTAACACAGAAAAGCATTTGGAGCATTCCTTAGATATTGCAGTATTTGTTCATATTCCAAGTCATCAGTATGAACCCCTAGAAGCCCACCCATTTTATGTCATCCATAGGGTGTCAGTACATATTCTTACCCCTGATTAAAACATGTTTGGGGTCTTTAAGAAGTTGAATTATATTTGTGGGAAATAGAATGAGTCTCTTCAGTAAAATCTTGGCAAACTGCAATTGAATTTTGATCAAATGGTAACAGGCAATGGCAAATCCTTGTGTAAACATTGCTGGGTAGCAAGTGGATTTACAATGTGTTAATCTGTACTCACTTTCACTTTATTGCCATTTGGATTCCCAGAAGGATTAGCTGTAATTTTATTGGCCCTATGAAGCTATATTGCCATTTCCCCTTTCAAATCCACTTGGTGATTTTTTTTCATTTTATTTATTTAACAAGCATGGATCCTGTAAGCTGTAGGGTAAAATTAATTGACCCTTGCCATTGTAAGGTTAAAAGTGTGTGTAATTAAGGTTCTGTTAAATAACACATTCTTTAAAGCAGCAAGAAAATTGTAACAAGCAATATCAAAACTAACCATCATCTAAAGTATGAAAGCACAGAGCAAAAGCCCTTCCAAATTAAAGAAATATTTCCAAATACACACATTATTAAAAAAAAAAAAACAAATTCACGAGATGATTGTATAATCAGCCAATTTATCTATGTTATCATAAAAAAGATAACATTTTCAAGCAATCCAGTGGCTAAGGAGCAGTACCTAAACAGGATTCTAGATTCTTGTGTGATTTCTTTTAATGACAACATAGCATCCCAATCCCTCATGGAGCAGTAAAATTCAATGCAACTTTTGCTGTGTAGCTTCTTTAAGAAAAGTTGTCCCCTCAGGCAGTTGACATTGTTTGTAACAAATAGCAGAAAGAAAGTGGAGAATCATAATACAATAGATTCATTTAGAATGAAGGACAGTTTACAGCGAGATTTTCATCAAGGAAGATTAAAGCTATTTCCCATATGGTTTCATTTTGCAGTACTTTTTTTGCACCTTTGAGCAACAAGGTACTGCAAGAGAGGAAAAATATAATAACTTCAAATAGGCATACTAAAATGCCTAATTGCTGTGCCAAGAAAGCATATGTTAAATTTGGGGATTGATTTCTAAGTTAAAAGTGCTCCCAAAGATCAACAAAAGACAACAAAATTGCTTCTCTTACCTGTTGATGTGATTAACTGTCTAGAGATGGAACCCTAGCAAATGCATGGATTTGTAAATTCATCACTTTTAACTAACCTAAAACCTCCCTAAAACCTTGTTCCATTCTTTTTTCCTTCTCTTCTTCCTCAGTTTTTAAATCTTCTTTTAAAATACATTTCATCTCCTCAGAAAGAGTAGTGTCTCTTTTCCATCTGTTTCTTCAGATACTCTGAAAAAAATGGAGGATCCATATTTACTTTCTCTCTGCTCTTCCAAGCCCCAGTCCACTTCAGTTTCTGGCATGTGGTTTCTGCTGTTGGCTCTTGCCTCATTTCTCCTTTTTGCTGATCAGCAGAGTCTTCTGAGCAGCTCCTCAATGGGCAAAGGAAAAGGAATGTCCCTGTCAGTGGGAAACATTTGTACTACACTTTTGGACTCCCAAAAATAGTAGGAGATTAAGCTGCTTTTTTAAAACCCAGAAGCGAGCTCTTGAGATCATCAGTCATCCAAAGAAACAGGAATATTTTATCAGATGCATGAAGCTTGGAACAAACCACTTGAGAGACTGCCAGAACATTAAACCATAGAAAACCAGAAATAGGCATAAACTCTAGATTAGAGGCTTTCCTCTGTCACTATGAAAATTATTCACCGAAAAACTGAAGTTTCTCTTTGCACAAAGAGAAGGAATTTTTTGATCTGAAGTCTGCACAGCTACAAGTATACCTAGTAAAAACAGTTTAGGAAAGGGAAAACAAAATGAAGAGAATGCCCAAGGCAGAGTGAGTGTGAGAGACTTGCCAAATAAAGAAACACCTGGTGAATGCAAGGCATCTGTTTGTAGGCTGGGTTTTTCCAAGCCACATATTAACTGCTACAGTTGTGAAATCAGCAGGTATTAGTTAGGTTGTTAGTGCTCTTTTTTTTCTTTTTTAAATTCTACTTCTGCCATTTGATTGAAACAAGAAGTGACAGGTGACTGAGAGCAAAGCACTCGTTATGAAGATTTCCAGTGGATTGTTTTAAAGGTGCTGAAGCAAAATGTCAGTTAAATTTACTTACAACTTTCTGTGATGTTCACAGCCTTTTGTGCCATTATGTATGAAGCAAGAAAGTACTTTCAAAACTGTCCAATAATATTCGTAAATAGCATTTTTCATTTCATATGGTTTGGTGCAGTACAGAAGAAGCAACTTAGTACAGAAGAAGCAACTATTCTGAAAGGGTGAGGAGCTTGGAAGCTGGGCAGGTGGAAGATCAGGATCATCTATCAGGATTTTTTTAAGGAAACCTGCCTGTTATTTATTTTAGTTATGTGTACACTGAGCAATATTAATGCAGAGGAACATCATTTGTAGCCACTGCATCTCTCCACCACTAGATCTAGTGCCTGTGTGTTTATTAAAGTGAATGATTCTCAGTCATGTCACCATAAGCAGAGATGGGAATATTTTAAAGTTCAAATTCGTCAATACGAGACTTGGTTATTTTCTGAAGAGTACAAGGCCAAGCTCTTTTAATCACAACACTTAGTGTTTGTTTCAGATTGATATTTAGGAGGTTGTTTGCAGCTTCCTAATAAAGTAAATGTACTAATTAGCAAACTCTGTTAAAAACAGGGTGATATCCAGTGTTCTATCACACACATTGTTTTAAGTGCACAACACTTGCTGGCATTGTTTGTTTTTTTCCTGTACCAGGTCAGTAGTAATATAACAAGGTACTGTAACTGGTCTTACTCAGGTCTGATGATTATCACACAATTAGCATGATTTCTGCTGATTAGGAGTACTACTCAAACTTCTTAAAAAGCAGGAATTTTGTTGTTTTATTCTGTTTCATTTTGGTTTTTAATATGAACTTCATAGTGTAGAAGGGCCAGCTTATTTGAAGACTGGGATTTGTGGTCAGAAACAGACCTGGCCACCCAGTAAAAGCATTGTGGACTGCCAGCCCAAAAACCTTAATATAAGGAAAAGATCCATCCATTGTCTAAAGTTCAGTTTGCTTCCTGGTGATGTGGATTAATATCAAGTGAATTAAAAAAACTAAATTTGCCAATAACAGCTTTGGATACCAGCGTGAAAAGCTGAAAAGTAATGGTAAAGCTACAAGTTACTTAGAAATATATTTTTATAAGTATTAGAATGAAAGAAAGGAGCTGGATAAACAGACAACTCATGTCTGTCTGCACCAGTGAAGGAAAACCAACCAGACCATCCTGAGGAGCAGAGCAGTTGGGAAAAGTTTCACACTCCCATTTACACTGATGGCACAGAGAAGCATCTGCTTGCTGCTGTACACAATGTACCACCTGTGAAATGCTACCACTAAGAGTTCAGTTTTTAAGCAGGAGTAAATGTTGGCATCTCTCCAGTTCTGCTTAATGAGAATTGTGTAAAAGTTTATTTCATTCCCTGAAACAGAGAGAACCAAGACAGTTCAGTTTTGCACAGTTCTATTAATAATATGGTGAAACATAAAATATCTTCTGAGGAGTATGAGCTGTGGGAATTACATTAATCTTCTGAACTGGAACTGTAGAGGCTTAGGAAGCTTAAATCAAGGGCATCCAAATTTTGCCCATCTGAGGGCTGTGTTGGCATCTTGTCTAGAGCTTGAGGGTTGAATCTCATTGATTATTGCCGACCTCCTCGTTAACACAGAGCTGCAGCTCATGCAGATAAGCTCAAAATTGGAGTGTGAAACATTCCTGGTACCTGCACTGGATGGGGGGCAGGTGTTATAATACAGTAATTAGGTCTATAATGGAAAGCACTGCTTTTCTTTGTTTCACCCCTCGATAGTGATTGTGTTCAGTGAGGACAAGCAGAACAAGCTAGTTTGAAATGTAAAATTGAAACTTGTTTCTTTCTGTTTAGTGTGTCAACAACAGTTATTGTCCCTGCATACAAAAATGAGGTGATCTGACCTAATCCGTGTCTGTTATTTCACTTATAGAGCCCACTTCAAATTATGAAAGTCTGGTTCCTTCTGGTCAACTTTGACAATGTGTAAAGTATCATATAACAAGAAATCAATAACAAGTTAACAGAAAAAATACTTTAATTTTAGGCATTGCATAAAGCAGGTTTGTTTTTTCCTTTCTTGGTGGCCACCTGTAACAGTAATATACAAGCTCATCTTGCAATTGCAGGATACTGGTGCTCATATTGGACTTTGCTCCAGAACTTCTGTATTGAACCTGAAAGTTCACAAATAAATGTTAATTTAAACAGCAATGTAGTTTTATTCCTGATTCTTTTCATAAGAAGGTTTTCCTGCTGTTCCACATTCATCTGCTGAGGGCTGTAAAGCTGCGCTTTGAGCAATGTCCAAAGTGTTCCATACTCAAATAAGAAACAGCTAGAGCAGCAGATTCAGACCCTAGGACAACAGGAAGAGGATTTCTGTTTCCCATCTCTCATATCTTCATCCCTACCATAAAATAACAAGAAACTTGCTAAGGTTAGGGATGAATTTCTGTCTATAAAGCTTTTAGAGCTTCTGCTAATTTGTTTGATTTCATGCGCGCATTTCACTTGTGGTACCTAAACCAGTGCACACCATGTCTTAGATTGCACCTGTTGTCCACATTAGTAAATAATTTTGTTTTATTTAGAGCAGTAATTTGGATTTTTCAGGGCTCCAGGAACAATTTTACTGCAGGTAATTACCAAGCATAATCTGGTCAATATGAGTGTTTGATGAGTTCATCACACTGCCTCTTGCCTTTTGTTATTGGTTATTTTCAGTGATAAACCCAAAGTGTTTTATCTTTTATATAAAATGAAAAATATATTTACAATAAATATTACACTGAAGCTTAAAATCTAAATAGATGGGGTATTCATTGAAGTGTTCCCATGGACAATTTTTTATTTCTACAAGATTTTCCTCTTTCTTTTAGGTAGATGTAAAGACAAGGAGGTGCATATCAAACAGCCATGTAAGATAAAGGGATGATTTGAATGGAGGGGTTGGAAAACATGGATTTTATCTCAAATACTAGAAAGTAGCTTTATGTGCAGGTGGATTGCAGAAGGGTTCCCTCTTCTGAAGCCCATCTGGGAAGTTAGTTTAGCTCTATTGATGTCTGAGACTCTTTCTTTCATCACAACCACATGCCAAGACAATAAGTAATTGAACTGCATGTTTTGCCTTTTTAAAAAGGTGTAATCTCCTTCTGAAGTGTAGAGAGATGTTTTGCAGGATTTTTCTCATTTATCTCTCTGCACCATGCAGGCGGGGTTTCGAGCCTAGGCTGCAGTATCTCTTTACCATCTCTTTTTGATGAACACCTGCTTCTGATGTACAAATGTGTATCTGCTGAGATGCAAAATTGAAATAATTTTAACAGTATAAGAATAATTAGGAATCTTTTTTAAAGGTCCACCTGTTCAAAATACTGGTTTATTTCTACATTGCATAAAGTAAGCAGACGTTTAGCAATTATTTTGCAGGCATTTTTTTTCTGGATTTTAACCTAAAAATGAAATTATTTGTAATTACAAAGAAATCGCAAGGTAGATTCCAATTTGTATATTCTCTGAAAGCTCTAAAAGAATAAATACTGTCTTTTACAATGGATGTCTTTTCTATTTTTCAAAATTTAGAATGTGAAAACAGATCTGAATGTAACTTTTTTCACTTTTTTTTTAGCTAGAGCCATTTAATTTACAAGATCAGCAAGCATCTGTACAGAACCAGAGTGAGCCTGTGCCAGTGGCAAAGGCTGCCAAGAGACTGCAGGAGGCTGGAATAGGATCTTTAGGGATGTAAAGAAAATTTATTGTCTCCATTGTGACCTTGGATGTCTTCTAGTTGTTTACTGTGGCACAAGAGCATTGAAATAAGAAATATAGTACAGGCATTGCCCTGAAAGGAGAAGTACCAAACTGAGAGAGATGAGTTAAAATTGAAGAAAGGGCAACAGTCTCAGTGAAGCTTAGATATTTTGGAGATTTATCTTTTTCACTGAGGTGTACGCTCATTAAAAAGATTGAAGTATTTTAAAAATGTGTATGAAAATATTTACTGTTTTTATATGAAATTACTGCATTATCTCGTACATTTGATTGAACACAGTTTAAGAATCTCAAATTTGAAGCAAAATATATGATAATAAATAAAATATTAGCATTTCATTTTTCATAATAACGTAAAAACAGTGGGAAATATTGCATTTCCAGAAAGCTGGAAAATAAGGTATTTGTTCAGCTCATGGAATGAATATTGAAGAGAGGATGAAAACTACTGAACTGCTGAAAAAAAAATTTGGATACAATTATAGTGTTCTACAGAAACATGAACAAAAGCAAGAGATTTTTTTTTAAAATATAGATATTTTATGCATTCCTCAGTTCATTCTACTTATTTTAAGTTTTCATTTTGAAACGAGTTTCTGGGGTTTTCCCTGTTGCAGTGATACAGATGTCACGGTGCAGACATTTCCCTGTCATGTTGAATTTATTCTTGCGGAAAGGTGTCCCCAAACAATAACAGCGGCAGGAGTGGGACTGCCATGTTCCTGCATCCCGCCCTCCACAATGAGCACTTCACACTCTACTTGCAGCCATTTACAGTCAAACCTAATTAAACACAAGCACGTTTTTCTTGCTGCTAAAAGCAAACAACCCATGTAGAATGGTTATATTGTTAACTTTAATAAAAAGCTACAAACTGTGAAGGATGAGATTCTAACAGCAAGGTTAAGTCAGGGATGTATGTACACAGAGTTTTGGATTCAGTGTGTTGTTTAACAGCTCAGTTAGAAAATAGGAAAAATGTTTGCTTTCTTGTTGTTGGTTTGTTTTTGTTTTGGTTTTTTTGGCACCTTTCTCCATAATTTTCCTATTTTTATACTCAGGTGATGAAATGAATGAAAAACTGAGTATATGTGTGTACCACAACACGTGTGAGTATAAAGAATTTAGTGGAAAGAAATTGATAGAACATTGAAACATATTGAAACATCGATTTTGTTTCTTTTTTTTCCCTGAACATATGAAGAAAATTTCAGAAAACTTGGAAGTGATGCATAACTTCAAACGGTTTGGAGGGGGATAGGAGGGGCTTGCCCTTTAAAATTTGTATTGTAAGAGCAAGAGATAAACATGAAGCAGTTGATCATTAATACTGAGGAGACTTTGATTTGGTGTTTATATATCACAGTCATATTTTGCTACTTGCATGAGTCTGCATGAAATAAATATTTGGATGAAGATGATGGGTTAACTGAACACAAGTCTCACCAGGGAGAGGTTGAAATACCAAGTAAACATTGGCCTTGTTGTTTTTAGGCTTTCCCTTCCATAATGTGTTCTGGACTTTCTCTCCACTTAGTTCTCATCATTAAGCAGCATCATTTATTCTATTTATTCTATTCTATTTGGTGTTCAGTCTAGAATGGTTTTTTCTTCCTCCTGTTTCTTTCCCAGACTGCTGAAAAGCAACTCATATATTGATGCATGGAGACATGCCAATTCAGGGTTATTTCAGGTGTAGGAATATCTCACTTTGCTGTGGTTATATGTGAAGAATTTCACACAATACTTTTCTCATTAAATATTTATGAAAATCATGCAAATAAGGGAGTATTTACATCTAACTGGAACGTTTCCTTTCTTACTTCTAGACCACCTTCAGTTTGGATCAGGGATTGACTAGTGAAAGCAATTTTCCATTTAAGTTAGCCTTTATATGTATTTTGTTGCACACAATATCCCCTTTATTTTTTTACATGAAGGCCATGGAAATTTACTTTTTTTAACCTTTCTAGATCTTTGAATAGCACCACCATCCCATTTTGTTTCTAGTTCAATCGGAGAGTAGAATATGCCAACCCCCAACCACGTGTTATTCCAAATGTACAAGTTAGTGGCTCCTCTAAACAGCAAAAGGACTGCCTATATTTGTCCTCATTTTCTCCAATGCTGCCACCCTGACTCCCTCACCATCAGACATAGCTGTAAAATAGACACTACTTTATCAAACCAGGTAATCTTCACTTTCTAAGCCATGGAAAAGATGAAATCCCAGCTTCACTAACACATTCACTACCACAGTCTCTCTAAACAACCCTGAGATGGACAGTTTTAAGAAGTGTCAGGGTGATCAGAAAGTTCACAATGGATACTAAAAGCTAAAACTTCATAATCAGGAAGCTGAAACCTTTTACAAGAATTATTAGTATTTTTAATACATTGGTGTCTGAAGCTCTAGCTATTAGTCCAGACCCTTTTTACTATAACGTACAAATACAGAAGAAAAAGACAGACCCTGACCTGAAGAACTTATAGTCAAAGTAGAATCATGAACAGAGAGAGAATGGGGGTGTCAAAAGTCTTTCATTAGAGTGATTGAGAAAAATGATGCATTTGGGGAGGTGTCAAAGGGGAGGCATTAAGAGATATTAGAGATACCAGTTGGAGTTAGAAGAATGGTTTAAAGTAGGGAGAAAAAGGCAACCTTGAACTTATTTCTGAGAAAAGCTTTTATAGTAAACCTTTGAGTACTGTGAAATTCAGTGGACACCAAGTCTATGCAGTTGAACTAAGGACACTGTCTTTCAAAAGAGTCATCTGCTCATTATTCTTTGCAGAGTTGTTTTTGAGAAGAACAAGGTTTCAGAGTAGATTAAAATTTTCTGGTTTTTTCACTAACAACAAAATATGAATACATATATATATATATTTATGAAAGATCTCTCTGCTTTCAGTTAGCTCAGATATTCTCTTTAGAATTTTATACATGTTATAGATACCTCATGCCAATGCTGGGCAATGCTGAATCGGGTTTTTAGTTTTTATATTGATTCCTGGAAGACCCTTGTAATGCATGATTTATAACCCTGTGGGTTTCAGTGTTTCAGTGCTTTTAGTGATACTGAAGAGGTGTTCAGGTGAAAAGGCGCAGATTCCAGTGGGTGATTGGAATAGACCACTTGCTTTTTTGAGTTATAAAATTCACATCCATCAAGAAAACATATAAATCTTAACATGAAATCTACTTGTTCATAAATCTTTAGGAAACAGTTATATTGTCAGTTTTCACATATTATCAAAGATGGTCATACTGTCAGTTGTCTCACAGTTTTGGGAATTGTCAGTGGCTTAGTGACAGGATTTCAGATATCTGTGTCTGTCATGTGGGAGGTTGGAGGCACCTCCAGGAGGTTCTCCTGAACTTTTGTCTGATCTCATCCTGGTTCTCTCAATATTCTCTTGCTGGCTCTCAGCCCATACTCCACCTGGTCTTCTTATGTCATTGGTTTCTTACAGTGAACAAGGCTGATAAAGGAAATAATAGGGGAAAAAAACCCTGAGATTAAAATAGAATATTTTATTTATTGTCTCTTCTTGGTGAACTGAATCTAAGTTAACAAGAAATTTTGCCCAAATGCTTTTTTACAGGTCTTGTTTTTCATATATACCTTTGTAAAGCTGCATTTAACTGAAGGTTTGCTTCTTCACCTGCTTCTAATGGAAAAAAAAAAAGATAAAGAATATCAAAACATAGTAATACATTTTCTTTTACTATTTGGTTTCTCAGTGGACCTTTGGCTATCTTCCACATAGTCTTTTCTCTGAGGACTGAAAGAAGAGGTTGGAATTGGTTTCCCCTATCTAACCTTGTTTTATGGTCACAGATTTGTTAATCTCAGTGTGGCAGGTCAAAAGGAACAAAGAAGTGTTCAGCCTGGGACTTCAGTAGGCTACCTGCTTTAAACTTAAAAAAAAAATTGATGCTCCTGTAAACTGTATTTTCGCATCTATTTTAAAAAGCCATGCAGAAAAGAGTGGGAAAAGTACAGATAATTTTGTAGGTTATAAAGGGTATATAACAATACCTGTTTGATTTCCCCCTGACCTGCCCAAACGGAAAACTGGACTCTCACCAAAATGAAATATGCAAAAAATATCAAGTTTCTAGAAAAACTGTTTAAAAATAATTGTCTGGTCCTGCCTACACTTGCATGCTCTTTAATAGTGAGGAAAGAAGGGCTGCAGAGAGAGGCAGAACAGGACAGTGGTTCATGCTGTGAAGGACAATTAGGGAGAAACCTGTGCCAGATGCATAATCAGTTACTGAGTGGGGTGAAAGGCCAGGAGAAGATCTCCAGCAGAGAGGCCACCAGTGCTATGAGGGAGTCCAGAAGAAGTCTTTGCACAGAGATGGGTTGCATGGCTTGAGATAATCTGTCAGAAATCCATCACTGATGAAGATATGCCAAAGAGATGACCTTAGGTAAAAAGAAACAAAAAATGCAGACAAACACCTTAAACACAATCCATTTTCTGCAGTGGAATGGAGAGGGGAATTCCCAGCACCTGGCAGCTCCAAACAGCCACATCTGGAGTCTTTGGTTTTGTAAGTCAGGAGAAAGTGACAATGGCTCAGCCAGTCCAGTGCCTGTAAATGCACAGAGAATAGAAGGTGGTGTGAGGGACTATAACTGATTTGATTCCTTTGTTTTGTAACCAACTCATTTGTTACTTGGGCAGTGATAATCAAAGATCTTGACCTAAGACTGAGTACTTACTAAATAAAATTTGGTGACTTGGCTCTGTATTTACAGAAAAAAAAAATTTAATAAACCAGGGAATTCACTTGCTTAGTTTGATCTTATTTCTGATATAGTCACTGCAGTTTGTGTTAAGTCTTAGCAGGATCAAAAAGCATTTTATAACTGAGGCTGTAAAAAAAATTCTGCTATGAAAACTTGCTTGACTGAACAAGTTAAGATCATTCAGTATTTGAGTTCCCATCTGTAATATACTGACAGGTATCTTTATTACTGGAACAGGCTAAATGTTTTCTAAGATTTAAAAGTATGAAAACTACCCAGATTTCTGGTAAATACTATCAGAAAATTATTACACATCACATTGTGTGGTACAGTAGTTAAAGTCTTCTGTTTGCTGAGATCATATTCCCAGTGATTTGAAAGATTAAATCTAAGTTTTTAAACTTTCTAGAATAAAATGCGTGGAGCAAGCACTCCTGCTTTGAGATTGCAGGTTGATGTGTGAACAATTTATTCAGTTCCAATTTTCCAGGTGCCCAGAAAATTCTGAATTCTTCTTTTCTGATTATTTAACATAGATAAGACAAAACAGCCCAATCATGTGATGTCTAACTTTTCTTTTCGAGCCCCAATTGCCTGAAAATAGTGGGTCAAATTACAGAATTTATGTCTAAACATCTCTAAAGCTGAAATGCAGATCTGGGACTACTTGAATTATTATTGGGATTCCTCCTGGCTTTTGAGGAAAAACGCTTGACCCTAAGCCAAGACAACACATTACACATCTTGGGTAGAGCACGTGGTCTGTGTGTAAGTGAACTTTCTGGAATTCCAGAATAATCTGGGCTTTTACACTACTGTTCTTGGATCAGTGCACCTCTGGGTGCTGCTGAGAGTTAAATATTAACAATCCTGATATTTTGCAGCCTGGGTAGCTTGAGCTCATCCTGAAGTGTAGCTGAAACAAGGTCAGAAAGATGCAAAGACGCAGTAGGATATGGCAGATTTTGATCGCAGTATTGTGGGAAACGATTCCAGTTTAAACAAAACAAAGGAAAACAAATCCTCTAAAGCTAGAGAAATAATCATTAACTCCTTTGTGATACGGGATTTCTTTGGTTCAGAAGATATCTTCTTCTATTTTCCCCATCTTAGGTTTTCAAGAGGGCACAAATACACATGGTACTTGCTCTGCCACCTTAAACTTTGGCTGAGGGAGGCAAGGGAAATGCTTAGAGCAGAGTCATGGGGAGGGCAAGGTTTTAAATAAAAATTGCATTGCAACACAATGCAACTCTTCAGGAGTATGTATCCTGTACAATACAATCCCTGTCCCTGAAATCTTCAAGGTGACCTCCCACTTGTGTTGGAAAAAAGTCTTTGGGAGGGACCACCCGGATAGGAACTGGAGCTCTAAGTGTTGCCTTGTAGGTCTGGTAGAGTTCAGGAATGTCCCTGTTTAAAGTGCTTTGTATTTTTTGTTTTAATTGTTCTCTCAGCTCTGAATGAAAAAATGAACAATAATAGAGCTGTGTGAGATTGAAATATATGAATCCATAATAATTTCCCTCGGCTTTCAGAAAAGCTAAAGAGTAAATATCAAACCGCTCAGAATTAGTGATCTCTAAGTCTTCTGTCTCTTCTGACCCTTTTTAATTCTAGTCATACATTGTAGGTGCCACATTGCTACAAAGCAGCATTTAAAGTGATCTGAGAGCTATTGTGGGGTTTTTGGGTCATCAACTCAAGAGAGCTACTTTTAGGCCAGCAATTGTTCATTCTCCCTTTCTGTCTTCTAATTTGCTTTCATTTTTTTCACTTATTTTGATGTCTTTTGTACAGTAACTTTGCTCAAGATTTATGACTAGTTATCTTCTTTTTTGTCCTCATTATTTCAAACAAAATTTAAAAATAAGGAACACAACACTAAACAAAAATAAACCAATTCTGTTGTGAAAGTAACCCAGAAAAACTTATTTTGCTTGTTCAGGTTATACTAGAAATTATCATTTTAATCCCATTAATGATAAATCTACTATGGTGCTTTATGCTAATTTTTATGGGAATAAATTAAAGCAAACAGTGAGCTAAGTTTAAACATTTTTTGCAGTCACACTAAAAAGAGACTTCCTGTTACAGTTTATGGCTTTTTCTGAGCAGACAGACTAAAGGCAAATGTGCCTGTTGAAATCTAAACTCTCTTCTGAAAATGTGTTTGTGTTGGCATCTCCTTGTTTAAATACTGTGCATTCTGCTCTACTTTCTGCATTTTAAGAAAGTCAGATTCTCTTCCCCCCTGCCTTCAATGCAGTCTCTTTAATTTTTTCCAATAATATTGCAGTACTCAGTACTCATTTTAAAGATAGATAGATTTTTTTTTTCTCATAAAGAACAACATTGTGGGGTAAAAAAACCTGCTGGATGTGATTTCAAAAAATGTCAAAATATGTCAAACGCAGAAACCACTCAAGGGTTTCATTAACTGAAGCTTTGGTGATAAGTGTCATCTTGTCAGAGACCCACCCATCTCTCCCAATACATTACCAAATGTACTAATTTCCTTGCTGAGCTTGATGTTTATTGTATAGCTGAAATTGAAAATGGTCGGTAATGGAGTGAGCTTCAATCCAAGACCAATTCTGAATCTAAATTACTTGCTTCATTCAATAGCATTGACAGAGGAGAGCTTTGTGCACCTTGTACCTAATCAACCCTTACTGTGACCCTAAATTCAGCAGTCTTCAGAGATTAATAATAAAATCCTCAGTTCAAACAAGTATTTGCCCTGAACAAGTTGCCCATTTCTTATGCTGAAAATGAAAGAATGTGACATTTTTTAATGCTCTGCATGTTGTGGACCATCACTAATTTTTGATCTTTGGCCTAAGGAGGCAAATTTATGAATAGAAATCCCATGCAGACCCGGGATATGTGTTCTTAAAGAAAACATCTTATTTGAAGGAATGATTTAAATTTTATTCTGTTGTAAACCAGAAGTTAAGTAGGATCTATTTACACACGTGAAGTAAGTGCCAGAAGGTATTTTGTCTAAACTCGTCTACTTCTGTAAATAATTAAATTTAATACATTAAGAAAACTATATGGAACTTCATTTTAATTGTTTTATAGTTTATAAATAATTTTTAAGCTGTTGATTTACCCAGAATCAAAAGTTTTCATGGATTACAAAAGCATGAGGGCTGTTGCATTTTGGACTTTGCTTTATCCCACAGATGGTGCAGGTCATTGTACAGAGTACTTGGTTGCTAATTTGGAATCTGAGTTGAAGTATTTTGAGACAAAAGGGGAAAGTTGACTCCACTGCAATAACAGGAAAAAGTCCTGACCGGAAAAGGAAAACGGTGATCCAAACTGATGGGGCAGAATGAAATTTCCTTTTGTTTAGCAACATCCAATTTCAGTGCAGGCGACCATGACATGGTCTTTAGGAGCTGGAAAATGCAGGCTGCAGGCAGCCCAGGAGGAAGAGTTTTCTGCCTGCTGCAGCTGAAATTCCAGCGTATGAGGAGGGGAAGAGCCAGGTGATGTTGCCGTGGAGTCACCACGCTGCTCTCCTTCAGCAGAGGGCAGGAGCGAGGTGTGTGACACAGCCGTGGGTATTTGCTGCTGACTCGGTGGAGGGAAAGAGAAATTTGAGAGTTTAACTGCTCCAGATGTAACAATTTGCTTGCAGCAACTGGTGGACAGTGAAGCTGTACAGAAGGGCATGGTTCAGCTTTCCTTTTGCTGAATCTTGTTCCCTACAAGTGTTTCCCAGCCGTGGTTTGTTGGTGGACCTTGGCCACGATGTCCATCCTGTGGCCACGGGCCCTGCCCATCTCCTTGGAGTGGTGGGCAGGAGTGGAACAGCTGAAGTATGACCCACAGTCCCATCTGTTTTGGAAATCAGAAAGAGCTACTTGCAATGAGATCAGGTGTCCTGAATCCAGTGATTAATAAATATAATAAAAGCAATAACAATGTATTGTAGCTGAAGATAGCATGCTTGGGATGTGCTAAAATTCTTTCACAGTACAGCTGATGAGAAGGAATTTTTAAATGTTTTGAGCTAGCAAATGCATGTGAAAACAGTTCTCTAAGAATCCACAGTACTTTCTGAGAAAGCATCAACTCTTGCGTCACTTTTGCTCAGGCTTATGTGCATAACTAGTGTGGTTATTGATTTAGGACACTAAACAGCACTTTATCCTGGACGTTTATTGGCTGAAAAAAGGGGATGTGTAATTATTATTCTTTCCTACAAACAGATTCTAATAGAAAACCATGTTCTTTCTATACTTGGAGGGCTGTTTGTTGAATATTTAGTGAATTTCTTTTTGAAAAAATTATAATTAATCTACCTTATCTTGTCACGCACTGAAATCCCCTGACTTCTCAGCTTTTTTTTTTTTTTTTTCTCTAGGACTGTTGTTGCCTCTTTCATTTCCTTCATTCCTGTGCTATTTTGATGATAAGAACCTCTAAGCTGGTGACACAGCTGAACTTAACTTGTAATAAACCTCCCACACATTTTATCCCTATTTTAATCAGATATTGCTTCTCTATTAATATCTTAACATGTTGCTGGCCACAAATCAAGTATCATGTCACTATTACTTGCTTGCTTAGTAACAAATGAATTTATCTGACAAACACTTCCAGAGCTTTGTTGGCCTGTGTTTGGTGGAAAGGCACTTGGCTGTGGGCATTTTTATCTTTTCTATATGATATGATTTGAGGCTTAATTCAGCATCTACCCAGCACTTTGAGAGTTTTTAATTCCAGCCACTCTGTGTATGTGTGTTTGGACACAGATGCTGGGGTTTTGTTCATCTCAGCAGGAGTTGTAGGGTGAGTTCATAGCTCCAACGTCAGCTCCTGTGGGAAACACGAATGCATGCATGGACACAAATGTGCATCCTGTTCCTCTGTGCTACGTGACTGGACTGAGATCCATTTTTTGCGAGCTGCTCCTTTGTGCTTATTCCTTACATTCCTTTCACTCACTGGACAAGTTCTTTGGAGGTGTTCCCAGAAGAAAGCTTTTCCCTCTATTTCACTTTGTTTCGGAGAAAGTCGTTGCTGTTTTCATCACCTTGGAATGAGAGCACCTTTAAACAGGGTCCTAAATATCATTTCCAGTGTTACTGCATCCATTTAGCTTTTTGGATTTTCCCAGCTCTTTGATTTCAGTCACTCATGGCGTTTGTAGGAGAAGATGCATTTTATGAAAGCAGGATCTCCATATGAAGTCTGAGCCGTGCAGAATGCATTTGCAACATTCTTCTCACAGGTGAAGGGCTTCACAGCTGGCTGTTCCCAAAATGCTCTGTGGTAAAGGAAAACACTTGCAAGATCTTTTGGGAACAACTTTTAGGACTGTTGATTCTTATACCAGTTTCACTGATGACAGCTGACTTTCCAACCAGGATATGTTAGCAAATAGCCCTAGGACTGATGAAGGCAGAGCAGAAGATTTTGAATTGTCTTTTTGGTACCAGGATTAATTTCTTTTCTGTGGGCACTAGCCAAAACTTCCAGTCTTTCTACTCTGAGAGTGGTCTTGCTCTAGGATTTTTCCGAGGTCAGAGACCTTTACCGAGATCTCTGAATTCTGTGTAAGATACTTGTAGGATAAATAAGCCACATGTGACACAAAATCTGCCATTGAAATGTTCTATATATCATTTTACAGGCTATAAGAGGTGGCAGTAATAGAACTAATTTTCATGCTGTCTAACCAGCAAACCACCATAGATTTTGCTATCCAATAATTGATTATGCAATCAATTATTCATCTGAGCTGAAGATACAGCTGGTTAATAGATGTCAAAGTCAATTTTCCAGTGTTAAGCTGATAACAAAAATGGTTATCAGTCAACATACATTAGGAAACACAGCAACCAAGCTACATACATCAAACTCTCAACAAATTTAAGAAGACTGAAAAACTCACAGGGTTTATTAATGTTTCCTTTCCCTGAGTGTTATGGGAGTATGGAAAGTTAAACAGACATATTTGGGTTAACAATGCCTAGATATTTTAATGATTTACCTTTAATTCTTAGCTTCATGGGCTGGAGATTTTTATCATTTGGGCATTTTAGCTGCATATTTCCTGTATGATCTGATGATTTCAAGATGTGGGTGATGCTATTGCCAAGGTGGGCAGGTGTGATAGAACTGTATAAAGGCTTTAAGGAAACTTGAAATTTAGGAAAAAAAATCATTATTTGGTGAACCTTGTTTTGACTTATCTGTTGCTCCTTTTTTTTTCCTTTTTTTTTTTTTTCTTTTTACATTTTCAAAGTCAGCTGGTTTTAATTCTTCTAACCTTTATAATATATTTCAGGTTCTGGCTATCATTTCTTATCCCATGCTATTATACCAGAAAGTGAAGTAGAAGGGAAGGAACACACAAGTATATCTCTTTAAAGCTCTGAGTTTCACTTGAAGGTCTGTGTGCTCCCTATTCACTGCAACAAGCAGAGTCATCCTGAGAGTTTCTGCCTGGTGGTAAAACCCAGTGGTTATCAGTGGTTTATCCAGCTTATCAGGTTGGGTAAATGGTTCACTTCCAGCCTTAAATCTCCCTGCCTATGGATTCGAGTTCAGTCTTGACAGCAGCAAAATAATAAAGCTTTGGAAAGGTGAAAAGAGGTGTGGGCAGAGGTAAAAAGCAACCAAATCAGAGCAGAGCTTCAGTTATACTTGCAAACTGCAGAGGGATGCTGGGAGGGTTAAAAGTCCAGAAAGACTTACAGAAGCTGTTTTTATTAAAGAAGCATTGATGTCTGAAATGTGGTTGGCACCCAGTTAGGCTACTCTTAATATAAACAGAGATGTCCCCACCCTCAAAGAATTTATACTGTAATAGGCACTCAAATAAGAGAAAGAGAGCAGAAAAGGGGATTTGCCAAAATAACCTGGAGGTCAGTGACAGAGTTGGGATAAAGCTGGGAATCACAATGCAAAGCTTATTCTGTAATCAATATTGGGTTTTGTGACTGCTCAGGTGAATACAGCAAATTTAATCAGCTCTACATCTCAACAAGTCAGGGGACCCTATGAACATTATCAAGAACACTAAAGCTAAAGTGCTGTTGTCTTACAGCTAAAGGTGCTTCTTAAAGAGATGGCTGCTCAGTTCCCTTAAACTTTGTCAGCTTTCCCTGCCTCTCATTTTCAAATTAAAAATAATATTATTAGATTCTGGGAGGTGTTTTTGGATCTTACACTAAGATAAACTGAGACAAAGTTACAAGTCATTCTGTTACTGGAGGTAATATTATTTATTCTTCCAGGCAGGGAGATACAAAGGGTAACCTGTGCCTTGGCTTTTCTTGCTTTTTTTTTCCCCTCTCTGTTGGACTGCTAGTAGTGATTGAACACATTTATTTCTGAGGCTCAAAATGAAAATTTCCTGAATAAATAGAAACAGCAGCAGCTACATTTTGTGGCATTTAGGGATATTTACAGCTGTTTGGTTAATAGTAGTGTTTACAGGTACTGTCAGACGCTTTTCTTACTAGAAAGCGTGAATACTTTAACCAAATACCACAAAATAAAAAGTAACTTGGAATATGTTCTTGGGGGAGCTTCTGAATGGAGCCTTGTGACAGTTCAGTGGGGAATGATGCAGACAGAGTAAAGCATTTGAGAGTCTGGATTGTAAAGTTCTATTAAGGTGGTTGTTAACCTATCACTGAAAATAATCTGCAAAATCTGAGGGGTGTTGGATGTTTTTGTTGTTATATCTGCCTTTGGTACATTAAAGTTTTAAATCCTCATCAGACATGAATTGACATTGCTCTATTAACATTATAATAACCATGATGACTTGACACAGATCAGCATTTAGATTCTACTTAAGCTGTTGTAGGATTTCAGATTTTATATTTTAGATACCATCACACAACAGATCCAAAACTAAGGGCATTGTTAAAAGTGAGTCAAAGGTACATATCTTTACAGCCCAGTGGGTAATTCCTCACATGAGCTTTAACATAGATCCTCATCCTGTTTCCCTTGAATTTATCTGATGACAGCAAAGAATGATGGAGCAGTCTCAGCTCTGTTGGGTGGATGTTGTGGCCAGGCAGATCCACCCAAGCAGTTTGCTGTGTTCTCATCACTGTCCTTTCCAGAGAGCACTGCATACACAGCAGTGTATATGTTTGTGTGTGGGAATATAGAATATTCATTTTAGTTGTCTTCATCTGGCACAAAAACCTGCTAAACTACATCCATGAATTTGTAAAAATCATCAGAAAGAGCACCAAGACTTAAGATTAAATATGGGAATATGGGAAATCCTGAACTTATCCCTAGCAAAGAATAGAAGATGAAGTGGATGCACTCAAGTCTCCAAAGGGAAATGCTTCACCCAGAATCACAAGGGTAACCAATGACTGAGAAATAAGATAAGTTAAAGAGAAAATGGATCCTGGAGTAAACCGCTGTGGAATAACAGACTCCTTGAAAGGAAATACTTCACTGATTTGTCTTGTCTTTGGGTAGTAAAATCTGCCTTCTGTCCCCTGGCTTCTCTCCGTAACAAAACTACAAAAATAATCTTTGTTTGTCAGCATTGTGCATGGGATCACTATTAAGACATTAAAAAAAAAATGAAGTGATATCTTGAAATGAAAATTATTTCTCTTATGTTTTACCACAATGTGCAAAAGCCACGTTTAAATTTTCTCCCAGCCCACCTGAAATCCAAATGCTACTTGGGTTCCCTTGCAGTGCCACTGACTGTCACACCAGCCCCTTCTCTGGACAGATTATCTGTCTGAAGAGTGGGGAGACACGGGTGTGTGAACCCCACAAAGTCTGCTGGAGGAAGCTGTCACACAGCTGGGGTGAAGATGGCAGTGGACAGAGGTCCTTGGGGCCTTGCAGCATGCTGGGCTTTGAAGCAAGTTGTCTCCTCTTCCACCAATACTCTGGGATCAACAGCATTTCTGAATCTCTTCCAAAGCATTTTTCTGGTGCATCACAATCTCTGAGAGCATTTCAGAGACCTTATCTCATTTTATGTCCTCTTGAGTTTTACTCCAGTTTTATCTAAGGAGGTGGCACTTCGTACTTGCATGTATGTAAAACCACACTTTGTATGTAAAACCACACTTTTCACACTCTGTAAAACCTGTGTGTGAAAAGTGTGGTTTGTCCCTAGACAGTAATTACCAAACGGCAGAGAGAAAGTGCTGCAAATCAAACAGCATAAGGGAGGTGAGCCAGATCCTTCACACGCAGGGAACACCCCAGAGCTCTATTGACAAGAATTTATCTTAATTCCAGCAGATATTATTACGGCAAACCTAAAATATTATAGTCACAAGAGAGAAAATTGACTTCTGATGTTTCATGACCTTATTTACTCTCACTGAGATTTGATAATTTAGTCTGCTCATCTTATTAAGACCTCTTGTTCAGCCAGAGTGAGATCCAAACCTCCTGCACCCAGGGATGTTGATGGGAAATAAAGTTTATTCCCTGAATTTGGTTTTAAGTATGCTCCTGTGGAAAGGACTGATAGAGGAGGATCTACTGCTTGTTGGGAGGATGAGACTTGGTTGACCAGGGATATGTTGATTATATTCTCCCAGCCTGACTGTCCATTGCTATCTTAGCAGAAATATCAGATCTTCATCCAGTCCCTTTACTTAATCTGATAAAATCAATCAGAAAAATTTGTTAATTCAGGAGAAATGGAACATATCAAGATAAATTCTGGCAATCTGTGCTTGATGAATTTCCAAAAGCTAAATGCTAAACAATTGTATAGGTCTATACCTGACTTATACAATTGTATTGAAGTATTGAATACAGGTATTGAATATAGGTATTGAAAAATCTTACAAAATTGAGTAAATAAAGTCAGAATTTTGAAAGTCAGTTTTTTTACGTGTTTTGCAAATAATTAGATAATAGCAAAGTTGGTTGGGCTATGTACAAAATTGTAAATTAATATTTCTCTTCTGTTTCAGCATCAAATCATGTATCACAGGGCAAAGGTGACTTACATGGTGATCTAGACTCGTTCTTACTGAGTTTTCTCCAATATTTGAACATTGCTCTCACACTGACAGAAGAGTAGCACAGAGTACCTCACTCAGCTGCATTCATTTGCATTTGGCAAAGCAGAACTCTGCTTGCTGATTCAATAGTGTGCCATTGTCAGTTTGCTTAGATGAGAAACTATCATGAAATGCTTGCACACTGTTTCATAAGTAGGATTGCTTAGAAGCCATTCAATGAAGGAATAATGTTACTTACCTATAACTCTTTTTTTTTCTAAAATAATTCTACATGTTCATACTCCCTATCAATCTTCCTTTCTTCAAATTCCAAATTTCATTCTTGTACCTGGGCAGGCAGCATGATTTAAATTGCTGAGTATCACATCCCCTGTATGTTCTTCCATTCAAAACACTCAGGGAGGAAGAGAAGGGCAGAATTCCAAGGCATTGATGCTGCTCTGGGAAGGAGCCAATGTCAGAGGGTCAACTGGCACAGATCCCACAAATGCTATTGTGGAGAGTGATGAATCTTAGTTTTATTCTGCAAAACGGGGCTTGTTGACTTCTAGAGTGTATTTTATGCAAACTTTTAGCATTTTTAGGCCATACTTTGGTTTAACAAGTTTGGTCTGGTGAAGCCCTGGACTCTTAGGGACTCAGGTTCTTGGCACTGTGTGGAGTGTGTTTGTTCAAACTTAATTATTATGTTCTGAGCAAATTTATATTGGAGATTGATAGGTAGTTGCTTGGGTTTTAGAAGTAATATTTCATAACAGTGCAAAGTTGCACAGCAACAAAAGGACTGTATAAAGAATATATTAAAATGCACAATGGGTTTAACATGAACATGATAACCTTATTGTTACTGGAGCTACTGATTAATTCTCACATCAGGGAAATATTGATATACAGCTGCCTGTTCATTTTGCTCAGCTATCAGTATACCATTTATCAGTCTCCATGCTGAAAGCCATGCAAGGAATTTGGCAAGAGGGTGAGGAACCCCTAAAGCCTGCATTTACAATACAGCAAGTTAAGAACTGTGGGACCTGTGTCATTTCTGTACCCCAATTGAGACAGTTCCATCTGCAGTACATCAGGATGTCACATTACCCTATAAAGGTGTACAGTGAAAACAGAAAATCTGACTAACAATGGAAATCCACAAAATGAAAGTGCTTGAAGGCACACCGTGGTGCTACTCCAGTCTCACAACCACTGCAGGCCTGTCCACTGTCTTAAACCAATTCTGACTCACATTTATTGAATGGTTCAGAAGGGCTCAAATCTGTCCCAGGAATCTCCATCCTTGGGGGAACATTGTGGATGGGCTCCTTTTTATCAACTCACTTTACACAGCTAACTGGCAAGAAGGAGAATGTCTGGTATTAATTTATTAAATCCCACAAGCCTTATAGTGCAGGAGACTGTAGTGACACCAGCCCTGCTCTCCTGGGAACAGAGGTGTCTCAGTACAAAGCCACAGTGAGTCAGGTGTGCTCTGCACAGGTAACAGAACATGTCCTAATGTTCACAGCCACCCTAAAAGCATGCTGAGCTCCCAGTGAGTGTGCTGAACACACTTCTTGCTGCTTTTGAAATGTTTTTAGTCTAATGTACAGTTGTAAAATCAAAACATTAATCAAAGACTCAAGTACTGAATCTTTTAATTTTCAGGACAAGGTCATGAAATTTTTGGTGTAGCTGGGCTAAGCTTTAGTTTGTAGAACTCATCACTTGAGCATGTGCAAACTACTCCAGTTCTTTGACTTTAGTGAAGCCAAGCTGATGTGCCTCAGCTTTCAATGAGCTACTGTTATTCAAGTGAGTAAATAAATTTTTCAATGTTCAAAAATCTATAGAATCTCTAAAAAAAAAAAATCTGCTTAAATGCCCCAAACTACACCAAATACCACTGTACGAATGAGAAAGTTCTCTATTTATTTCTATGTATTGTTTCAATAACATTGTCTCAATTGGGAAGAAATGAAAAAAAAAAGAAAATAAAACCCCAACAGTCATGGTGAATGTAGTATGCATATAGAATATGCATATTTTTAAGTACTGCTTTTGTAAACATTGCTGCTTGGGAATTAATTTTATGCTGCTTAGTGCTAGTCCACACTGTTTCAGGTCTAACAACAAATTGAATGAGATTTTTATGGAAAAAAAAAAAAAAAGAAGGAAGCTTTGCCTAGTTCACATCTTGGAGGTTACAGTATATAAACAGATATCTTTTCTTTTAGTCTAACCTTGTCTGGAAGATATAGGAAAACTAATTTGCCTTATTTACATATGGCACAATCTATCCAGTATTCAAGGGTTTGTCAGAAACAGGAACATTGTGCATTTCCATGGTAACAGATGGCATGCTGACAGTATCTGGCTCGTTGCAGCTTCGTCTAGGCAGGCCAGCAATTAATCAGCCATCTACATGCACAAAATTCTTTGTGAGTGAATGGCACTGCTCCTCTGTAGTGCTGCCTGTGCTTTTACAATTTTTGTATTCCTGCAGGGCAAAGTACTTTTTTGTCTCTTACGCTCATTTTCTGCAGCTTCCAAAAAAACCCCGGTAAAGAATATGAAAATGGAAACAAGTCTGCACGTAATCTAGAAAAGGCATTATTTCTTTAGCATGTCAGATGAGTGGGGATCTTGGTTTTATTCTATTGCTCTCCTTGTTTCCTCTCCCTCCCTACTTTTCATAAGCTTTCTATGCCACGTGTTTCCTTCAACCTCTTTGACACAGGAGGCTTTTACAAACAGATGACTCTCCAAAGGTGTTCAGAAAGGGACTTGTCATCTGCATGGCTGGTCCGGGGCTTTTATGCCAACAGGATTGCTGTGGTTAAAGCCAGCCTGTAGCAACATCCTACAAGCCCCTCATTGCCTGTTTAAATGGTATTTTATATCTCACTGCTTTCACCCACTGGCAGCCGCATTGCCCCATCGAGGCTGGGGAATTCATTGTGTTCTTATATCAAGTGACCAATCTTACTCATAATTAATGCAAGACTTTGTCAGAAATCTTTCTCTGCGCCACTGTTTGAATGTACTGTGGAAGAAAATAAGCTCCTGAAGATGTTTTCTCATTCCTCATGTATCTGCCTAAGGCAGAGCCGGGTTAGGGCTTTGCTACTGATGTTCACAGTTGTAGTTACTATTGACAGCACTTCAGATGCTTCAGATCCAGCAGCACAAGATCCTTCAGCCTTCATCTTCTGGACAAATCATTCTTGGATTTTCCCTTTTGGGCTGGTTATTTTCACCACTGCTACTTTACCAAGCTCAAAGCAGACAACCAGTATTTGATTTCAAAGGCATGGGATGTGAGAGACTTCAAGTTCTGTTGTCTTGATGAACCTGGGATCTGGTGGCCATGCAAGGTCAAAATATTTGCAGTACAACTAAATTTTAAATTTTGTTTATGTTTTTAAAAAAGTCTCTGATAATGACTAACCTCCAAACTGAACCTGTATGTTGAGTAGGATTAAACTTTCTTTTTGAGTTTTCCTCTATGCAATCAAAGCAAATTTTGTCTTTGGTGGAGGATTCATTTATTGAGCTATGGCAGTATTAAGAAGGAGTTTGTTTCTCAAATATTCACAGTAAAGCTGGATCTCTTCTTGCCATTGAGACAACCTACAGACAGCAAAAGGACCTACAGACAGAAGCAAAATCTGCTTATGTGACCTAAGATAACTTAGAAGAAAATCCAAGACTCGTCTTGACTGATTGGCCTCAAATGCATCATTTTTGGACAAGTTATAAATCCAGTCTCCCTATTTTAAAGAAGCTGTGGAATGTTCTTTTTTATTGACAAGGTTGTGTTTGATAATCAAAATTTGTAGGCTTTGTTTAGTCTTTTGTACCGGTTATTGTCAAAGGTGTTTTACACTTTTTATGGATTTTGTTACTGCCTGTTCCCCTCCTCCGTTCTCATTAGTCTCTGTAGACTCCTGAAGAGTCCACAGGAAGATCTTGAGATGTAGGTATCAAGGATTAGTGAGTATTTGATCCTACAAGCTTTTTCACTCAAAACTCCTAACTATGATTTCTAACTTGGAGACTGCATCAGGCACTTGTGGCTGGCACAGATTTAATTTTCTCCCAGTACCCAGTGTGCAACTGAGCTGTGGATGGTGCTGGAAACAGCTGATGACAGAGTTTTGGTTGTGGCTGAGCAGGGTCTGTGCAGAGCCAAAGCTTTTCCTGCTCCTCACCCCATCCCATCAGTGCTCCCTGAGCAGCCTTGGGGTGCACAAGGGTTTGGGAGGCAGCACAGCCAGGACAGCTGATGCCAGCTGACCCAAGGGATACCCCAGCCCTGTGGCATCATGCTCAGCAGTAAACCTGGGGAAAGGTGGGCAGGGGGGCTGCTGCTCAGTGACAAGATGGGCATCTATCAGGTGGTGGTGACCAATTGTTTCTCTTTCCATCACTTGGGGTTTATTTTTCTTTCTCTTTGTTCCCCCCACTTTCTATTGTTAGTATTAATAAAAAGAAACTATGATGGATGATAATGATTAGGATTTTTTCTCTTTTTTTAAACTTATTAAACTGTCTTTATCTGAACTCACAGATTTTTCTCTCTTCCAGTTCTCCCCTCTGTCCCACCAGGAAAAGGGGAATAAGTGGTTGTGTGGTGCTCAGCTTCTGTGTGGGGTTAAACTGTAACAACAAGAGAACACAAACTCATTACACCCAAATACTTACCTTGGTTGTACAACAAATCTATAGTGCAGTGAGAAAGAAATACCTTAAGTGCAGCCCAGCAGAGGAATTCCCTACTGGTTTATATTTTGTGTGTGTTTTGCTCCCTATCCAACCTGGCCAGCCTGCAGCTGGAGACAGTTCGTAACTGACCACCACTTGTCCCAGAACTGCAGCAAAACACTTCTGGAGAATTCTGCAGAAAGGATTCGTGAAGGACTAGAGAAGACCTGCTCAATGATGCTATGTGTGATCCCACCAAACTTCCAGTACCTGTCCAGTGCTTAGGATACCAAACAAGAGAGGTCTGAAATGACCATGAATATATTAATTTATGATAAAATGCATCTCTTCATTAGTGCAGCTGTGTATTAGAAAATAAGCTGTCATTTAATTTATACACTTTTGGCATATTTGTTTCATTCATTAACACAAGTAGCTTGCTGGGGGTGTTGTACAACATAGTCATGCAGCAATGGACTCTTTTGGCTGACATTAGCTCTCAGAAGGCTGATTACTGTATTAATTAAAGTTGTGGTTTATGTTAGGATGGATATATATAGATGTATAAATGTCTATGCATGTAAATACCCTCTCTTAACATTCTGGTTCATTTTGCTCCAACAGTCTATCGGTCTAATCTATTTTATATAATTCAGTTTAACACAAATATAATCAGCAAACGCCTCCTCCATAGGGGCTGAGGTGCTTTCCTTACTTTCTTATCTCCACTGAAGCATTTCACCAGGATGTTGATACTGCAGTGGTGCTCTGAGCTCCCCCATGCTCCCAGTTCCTGTGCAATGGTGGCACTGTCAGCACGGTGAGAATGTGCATCTTTGAAAAGATTCTTTCCAGTTCAGAAACTGTGTCATAGCTCTCCAATCACTTGGTTAATATTTTGATGGAATAGGTGTGTGCTCTCATCAGAAATAGATTCAGTGATCACTTTGAGGACAGTTTAAGCCAGGGTGGCAGATAGTCCATATTTACCTGTCTGGAAGCCTCAGTCGTTGTGCATTTGAGGGACAGTCCCTTATTGCAGTTTCTGAAATTTAAGATGCTACTTTAGGACAATTGTGTCATTTGGCTTGTAAACCTTTAGCTTTGCAAACGATTTATAGCAGGTTTCAGTATTTTTGTCTGTGTGGTGTTTGGTATAACAATTTTCTGTTGTTATATTTTAAGATTGCTGTAATTTGAGAATGTTTTTTGTATGAACGAGTTTTGAGCCATCTAATGAAATTGCTCAGAAAAATTTAAGTCCCTTTCGTCTCATTCATTTTTCTGCTCTTATTTTTCAGATTTTACTTTCTCTCCTTCTTGATGCCTTTAATATCATGCTTTGTATTCCCTGGAATTTGATTAAAATTTTGATCTTCCTGAAATCAATCTGACAGGAGAGGATTTTTTACTACTCAGGTGGTTTTTATATTTACTTTTGTTTTACACAAACATAAATCTATAAATGAGGTTTAAAACCTTTTTTCTACTAACCTGTATAGCTAGCTACATTGGAAAGAATAATTAAGAAATTAAGTGGTACAGAATTGTAAGAAGGTCTGCTCTCTTGGAATTACATGTGACAACATTATGTCCCTGCCACAAATATTCTCATCATCAAAGTAAAGCTGATTTCTCGTGATGACCCTGAGTAAGGATGGGATGACACAGAATCTTAAATTTAACAGAGATTTATTTAACTGAGATCCAGATGGGATAAGTTTCATGTGGAAGAAGTTATCCACAGCATATGCAGCACCCTACTCAAGCTCCATGGAATCAACACGTGGAGCTAATGTCTGAGAGGATATGGATTATTTAAACATTTGATCTCTATATTATTTAAAGGAAAAAAAATGTATTTAAAGAGGCAAATAAGTATATATTGAAATGCATAGTGATATTATTAAATAGTTTACTCACTAATGAATTACAATTTTCAGTGCTGAAAAATAGCATCAAACATTTGAAATAATTAAGACCAAATGCCATTAGCTCATCGCAAAAAAATATCTTTAAGGATAAATTTTAATGTTATCTTTAGGGTTCCTTACAATTTACTTTCAAAATTTCCAAACCTCCAGCTCCTCCTGCTTTAGACTTCATTTATCCCAGTAGGAGGACAGGGTTTCCTCAGCAGTCGCCTTGGCTAGGGGAAGACATGGGGGTTGATTTTGCTGTATGTGGCCAATTATGTTGACCTTTGTGATGGCAAGCCTGGAATCTTGAGTTTTTCTCCTATTTAGGACTCCTTCACAGCAGCATAATACATCACTGCCATGTCAGTTTGTGGTCTAATATTTTTACAACCCGGCAATGCACATTTGGAGATTGTGATTAGCATCCTTAATTCCCAGGGGGAAAAAAAAATTAAAAAGCCTTGTTAGAACTAGAAAGCTGAAGTCTAAAATAGTCCACCTGCTGTTCTAAAGAGTATTATTTTAGTGCCCTGGGGACATGCAAAGTTGTAACCTACTGATGTCAGGATTAGATTTTATAGGGCTTTTTAATATAAGTGTTTTTGACAACTTGGCAAAGCATTTTCTGTTGTTCATTTCTGTTCGATGTTTCTTAAAAACAGCAGTCCAAGATCCACAGAGACAGTAGCTTACAAAATGGATGGAGCCCCATTTCCTTTTCAACATATTTATTTAATAAGACATTAAGATGATTGTCAGCTAATCTCAAGAGAAAATATTTTTTCCTAGAGTTAATGTTTTAAGTTGAATTTTATTCTTTTTATAATTCTGTGGTGACTGAATGTAACAGATTTGTTTTTCTCAGTGCGTGACTAACTTCTCATGGTGACAGTAACAATAATAACATCAACATACAAAAATAATATAAATATACAAAAAATTTGTTTCCCATAATGGGGATGTTTATGCTACTCATTTTGGTGTGCCTGACTGACAGCAGAGAGGCAGAGATGTTTGTTTTGTCTTCAGTAGTTCTTACATTCACAACTGCTGCAATAAAATCCCTCCATCATTCTGAGATGAATCAGAATTCAGGTAAGATCTTTAAAAATGTGTACTTTCCCTGAGTAGGATTTAGGTTTTGGGAGCTGCATGAGGTGTCCCTGTCTCCTGTGGAGGGAGCAGGAGCCATCAGTCACAGCCTTGCTGATGGTGGCCTCCCTGCATCCCCAGCTTCAGGGCGAATTTTAATCCGAACTCCAGATTTTCTGGAAAAGAAATTTAGATTTTTTTTTTTTTTTCCTAAAGGGGAGGATCAAAGTTGCTCAGGGCCGAAGAGTTCATGACTATATACAAGTGATTGCTGCCATGAAGGCTTAAAATTTAAGACAATACCTCTCTGTATGGACTGTTATCCTTTTGGTTATGCTTTTCATTCCCATATTAGAGAAGTCTGTTTTCTAATTGTAAACACACTAAGCTCTTGAAATTACAGTTTGGGGAATGTTTGAGAGCTATTTTAAACATTTGCAATAAAGATGGTAGTGTTTATAGTGGCTGGTTCACTCATTATCACCCTTTTTGTGTACCTTTAATTGCAAGCAGCCTATGAGTTTCTTAAATCTACTGGAATAATTCTGTGAATAATTTCTGCAATTAATTTTCAGTTTGCTGTGTTTGCACACTATCCTGTACATTGTACTCCTTGAAGAAATTATCTTTTTTCCTGTTTTGGTGTTTTCTTTATGCTCTCTGCCAGTTTGTATATTCACATGCATTGGTGTGGAGAACACTCCTTCCTGTTAGAGAGTGGGAGATATCAAGGGGAGAATTGCTGAAAGCTTTTTGTGGAAACAACACTGCAGGTTTTATTTAGGGCACTTAAGCTTTCTGGTTACCCTCAGAGGAAACACAAAGTTGGATAAGCTTTTACCTGAGTCACAGCAGACAGTGTGGATCAGATCCAATACTTGTCTTTTCCTCTCATAAAGCTGCTATATTTTTTAGACTCTTCCTTCTTCCTTCTTTTGCCTCAAGGATGTTATCCTTTGCTAGGCTCTTTGTCCTGTGGTTGATTTTGGACCGCTCACTTGTGCCAAGCCCTGAATCTTGATAGCAATAGAAGCCCATCCTGTGTGTTTGCTCACTGGGGGTGAGCTGGGTGCTCACTGGCAGGTGCTGGTGGTGGTTTGCACATGGATGAACGTGGTGGCTTAGAAAAGGTTCTTGTGTGAGGTCCTTGCTGAACCCCACCTGGGCAGAAGGAGCAGAACCTGCATGTGCTGTCCTGTGAGCCACCTGCTGCCCCTCCATCCATCTCTCCAAAGGCCAGCTTGAGCAAAGGAGAGAACTTTCCTTGGGAGTTTCAGACAAAAGTGGGATGTTTGGAGGGTGTGTTTCAACCTTTGAGCTTATAGCTCTGAATTGTTTTCTACCTTAAAACCACAGTGATGGGTGGCACCTTCATTTGGTTAAAATTCTCACCTTTGCTTTCTGTCATGTTAAGGTGAACATGTCCTTTTTTGTGCCTTCTAGAAATAGTGGCAGAAAGCAAACCCCAGATGTTGAATCCTGGCTAAACCAAATTTGCTGAACAGTCATAAACCTCAGTGTATGTCTGGTTCAGCTTATTTTTCCCTCTTTCCTCATGCAAAATAGGTACTAAAATAATATATGGTCCTAAAGAAGAGTCTCAGTGATTCCAATTTATCAGAGTGCTTAATTGGGTCTGTGAATTTGGCCTGTTGACTGACGATGATGAAGCTTCTCAGGGGGCCCCTATTAACACTAAAATTATTTAATATTTTATTAATCAATTACCGACTCTTTTATGCAGATAATGCTGCCATGGATGGTCCATTAATAAAATGTGTACTAAATCCCTGGAACAATTTTCTAAATGTTGAAAAATGACTGCTTAATAGCAGACTCCTACTAAATGTTAAGAAAACAAAATGTACAATTTTTTTGGCACTAAAAGAAAATTACAGGTAACTCCAGATGAAATGATAATTAGAACAGCAAGTGGCACAGAGATGGAGCAAATTAAATCCTTTAGGTATCTTGTGGTTATTTTGGATGAATCTCTACTTTCTGTAATCACTTGGATTATATTGTTCAGAGAGTCAATTTGTGATTGGGGGATTAATACACATATAATTTGACTCTGGATGCCAAGAGAATTGTAGCTCCCAATGGTAAATATTGTCAATTATTCATTCTGGTTTTATGATTTACGATGCAGCTTCCTGATATGTTCTGATTCTAATCCTATCAATATATGGTAGTTTTTGTGTCTATTTGTTCAGCTTGGTATGAAATATCATTGTGTGTTGTATGAGAAGAAGGAAAGGGGGAGCAGGGGTCCCCAGTTACCTGCTGTTCAGCTCATCACCACTGCAGACTGCCCTGGGAGCCTTTTAGGGCTCTTGCCTAATCTCTGTGGTGCTGTATCCTTTCTCAGCCCTCTTTACAACAGTGAAGAAAAATTAGATTTTTCCATCACAGGGATCACAACCACCTGCAAAGGCTTAAGAGCCTGCACCAATGGTGCCTAATACAGCCTCTTGTAGCTGTCACTAGACGAGGAGGTGAGAAAACCAGTGGTCAGTGAAATACCCATCTTTGTTTTCCTCTAAGGCAAGACACTTAAGGATGAGTCTGGCTTTAGATATATGATTAATCCCATTTTAATCAACGTGATTTAAGACAGATATGTGCTGAAGTACCTTGTTGAATATCACTGTGGAGAATGATACACAGATTTTTGAGATACAGATATATATAATAGATGTGTCTGTGGTTTGAGTTTAGCTGGTGTGTTGTTTTGGGGATTTTTTTTTTTTCTTTTTGTATTGCCATAAGCATAAAAGATACTTGAGATAGCAAAAAGCTGATCTCTTATTACAAATAAAAATTTAGGGATATATTAAACACATTCAAATCTGTCGTGATTTTGAGGAAATTTTGGTGCTATTTGAAGTAGCTCAGTTAATTTTTTGCAATAATTATTTAATAGAAAAATATTAAGATATAAGATGGGCTAAAAATAGTTGCACAATGGGAAAATATTTATTGAATACCTCTCTAAACTCTGAAACAGTGATAATGGATCAGGTAATGCTGAATAAATGGAAACGAAATGGAAACTTAGCACTGATGAGTCAGTAAGGGAAACACTGAAAACTGTTGGGACGGGCACTGAAGCAAAACATAAACTTCGGGCAGGGTCCCCAGTCTGAAAGATTTTATGTGGCTTTAACAGGTAACAGCTCTAAGGACTATAAGGACTGATTTCAACAAGAGCTTTCCTGTACATGTTTGTCATGAATTTCTGTTGCTGATCAATGGCTCTGAGACATTCAGATTATTCCAGATGTGGTGTTTGGAGGGTTTTACTTTTTTTTCTGCTATTAAAGAGAGTGGATGAATTCACTGAACATCTATCCTCTCCCATATTTTTCTTAAATTAATCAAAATTCAGGCTTGCTAGGATTGGGATTTGTTTATGCATATTATCAACTTTTAGATAAAAGGACACTTATTCTTTCTACCACTGACATCATGGATTAAGGGGGAAGGAAGAAAACCCCTAGGATACAAGAAGAATATAAGAAAATCTGAATCACATAGGGGTTTTTTTTGGTTTGTTTTTTATTTACAATCGTAATTTATTTTCAATTTAAAGACAAATTAAATAGAAAGTGAAGGAAAACACAATACAACCCTTGTTGAGACAGAAAATGGTAATTAAATCAATGAATATCTGCATGATGGGATACTTATTAAAGGAACTATTCCTTGATTGTTACACATTCTGATTTTTAAAGAACTGTGAGGAATCTAGGACCTCAACAAGCACTGAATCTGTCTAAGTGCTGGAGGCCAAACTGCCCTTTTTGCCTTTCTGCAAATTATCTCTGTGCCTTCCTTGTGTGCAGGTATTCTCGCCATGTCTGTTCAAGGAGTCCAAACTCTTAAGCATGAAGGATGTACAAGTTGTTGATATTCACCATCATATCAAAGAACTGTTAGTGTGTACTGACCTTGAAAAAATCTCTTGCTGTGTAACCAATGCTGTGTGGCACACACAGGTTTGTGTTTCTGCACAGAATCTGTTTGTGTGTGATTAATGACTTCTGTCTCACTGTATGTACAGTAGCACAGCCAGGCAATGCACTGCGAGAGGCCCATCACTCCCTGAAGACATTTCACCACAATGAAACACATTTTTGGTTATTATGCAGCTTTTTTTGTGCTCTGTTTTGGTAGGAGCATACAAATATTTATTGTTTTTTGTGTGTGTTTCCTCTGTACCTCTCACCATTCTAACTCACAAACACACGGGTACTTCTGTAGTCACAGTGAAACTGAAGTTGAACACTAAATCAATAACAGTAATACACACTGGTAACATGATGTATACAAGCATTCAAAATTCTCTAGGAGTGAATTGTTATCTTTGGAAGCTAAAATGCGCCAAATTCACATTTTGTATCATTATTTTGAAATTTAGGATTTGTGTGTGTGTAGAGGGGAGGATAGTTTTGCAGAAGGCAACTATTACCAAGGTGCTGAAATTAATTGGCTGCTTTAATTGAGGTAGATTACTAGCTAATGCTTTCTTGAATACAGTAATTCTCCTATTAAATTATCTTTGAATAATTACCTGAAATTTCTCAGCTGCAGGGACTGATGGCTATTTAATTGCACTGTGATGTTGCTATATAATTACTTAACAAGGTGTCCTTTAATAGTTTAATTCCCCTTTCCCAAAGAAAAAAAAGCTGTAAGTGTGACTTCTATTTTTTAAGTGCTGCGATTTTTTTTTTTTTTTTACAGATAACTTTGTGGCTGAAACAGTAAAAAAAAAGCTGTTTGTTGACTTTCTTTTAAAAGTAAGTCTTTTGATTGTTCAAGAATAGATTTGGACTCAGAAGAGTTTTGGAAAAAACATGGTTAGGCATTCATTTAGGTTTGTTACATGTATTTCGTGGTTGCTATTTGGTTTACAATACTTTGAATGAGACATTAGTCAGGTCTGATATGCAAAAACATAATTATGTGTGTGTTGTTTTGTGGACTGGGAGCTGTCTGGGTAATGGGGCCTCTTGTGCTGGAGCAAGGCAGACTGACCAGGAGTTTCAAACCTGTATTTATTCCTCCTGGGCACGGGACGGGGCAGGGGAGGAGATCTCTGCTTGCTGTGGGTTCCTATCAGCTGGAAGGAGTGAGCAGGGGAAACAGCTGTTCCACGAAGATGGTGAAACAAAAGGTTGGACTGTTCAGAGATCAAAAGAAAAAATGCTCAGGATCGTTCCACAGGGTATCAATTTCCTTGCAAGTTCAAGGATCAGCTGTTTTTTCCTGACAAGAAATGCTCTGCATTGAACAATGCAAAACTTCACAGCTGTAAAAGGAGGTTGCTGATAAGTCAGAAGGAGGCTGGAACTGTGAAGCTGGATAGAGCATTCTGGAAAATTGAAGAGAGGAATGGTAGGATAATTTTACCTCTGTAGTTACATAAATATTTTAGTCTGTATCTGCTGAACATACACCTTACCCAAAACATTATATTCTGACCTTTGAATAGAATCACAGAATAGTTAGGGTTGGAAGGGATCTGATCCTTCTAAAATGTGAGGGCTTTCAAATTTCCTTTTTAGAACAGAATTACAGGCACACAGGGCTTACTGATCAGTCTGAATTTCACACTGCTGCCATGCTGATCCACAGAAGGTGTGATCTGTGAGCACCTCCACCTGCGAGCCTGGCTCTGTTCTCCAGAGGCCTGGGACTTTCATCTCTAACATGCCAAGTTCTAGCCTGAATAGCTTGAACATATATGGCAGTCTTTACTATGAGCCTGGTGCAGAGCACGGACAAAATCAAATGTGTGTCACTAACACACATTTCTGAACCTCTTTGAGGAAGAGTTCCAAACCCCCCGTTTGTCTGTGCCCCTTTCAAACCAGAAGGGAATGATCAATCCAGTATTACAGAAATCATTCTGTCCACAGGGATATATTTTAGACAAATCTCCAAAGGATAAAGCAGAAGAATGGCTGTACTGGATCAGAGCAAAGACACACGTAGCTCAAGCTGTCAGGAATGAAGGAATCAGTCCTACATGTTGTTATTTCATGAACATACAATCCTTGATTCATACCATCTCCACTTTTATCAGAGTGGAATAAGAAAGGATTTTTTTTTAATGTCCATTGATCTTGAAAGCCTGATAAGAGATATTCATTGCCTGATATTCAGAGGTGTTCAGCTTCACAAGATGGCCAGAAAATCAGGCATTAAAGTTAGGTTTTTAATTAGAATAAACTGTAGAGCTGTTGACTGGATGGGATTTTTGTCAATTTGCATAAATAAGGCTGAAAATTGCCTGACACTCTAGTGATATTTTTTTTAATGCTTCACTAAAGGAGTGGCAAACCAAATAATAGAAAAAAATGGCTTAGTCCTTGTGTTTTCTCAGAGCACAAATCCACCTCTTTTCTTCTTGTAACTTCTTAGAAGCTTATATCAGCAAGACAGTTTTTTTCCTTGGATATGAGGATGCTTGGGGTTTTATCTCATTTAATGTAAGAAACAAACAAAAATACTGTAATCTTTACAGAGCATCTTTAGTAATTTCCATATGAGAAGAGTGGTCCAGGCTGCCTCTGGGACTGGAAAAATTCACAGAGGTGTTGAGTATGAGCAGAGCTCTTGGCCACTGATCTCTTACAAATATCACTGGTCCTCTTTCACCCAGAGCACTCAGGCTGGACTGCTCATATTGTCATTAAATGTTTGTAATTATAGGGGAGCTAAATACTGTATGTTTGTACTTTATTGTATCCAGAGACCTGAAATTATTACAGGATCTCAGCTGTGCTTGTTCCTGTCCAGGTTTCATTTTAAAATTACAATCCAGGGGCAAAATACTCCCATCCTGAAGCACCATGAGCCTGCTTGGGGTAGGTGTGTGAAGGATACGGGATGTGATGTGTAACAGAAAGATTAAGGGACATTTGAGTCATCTCTCCAGGACATTTCCAAGTCTCCCAGAAGTTTGTAAGGCTATTCTCTGTTTCTCTTGTTTTATTCCTTGGGTGGTTTTTTTCTGTTTTTATTCTTTGCTTTGACCTCTGCTTGTTCTTCATCTCTTTCTCCCCCCATGCAAACCCTCCCTTTTCATTCCTGACTCTCTACTTTACTCCTCCCCTCACTCATTCTCTTCAGCATTGCAGCAATGGTAGTCAAAAGAAGAAAGGCACAGAATTATCTGTTACTAAATGGGTGGTGCTGATGGAAAATTAGGGAGGAGGAAAAGAGGAATTAATTATCCATAATGTAAGGGTTAAGAAATAAGATTTTCCCAACTAACACTAATATCTGAAGAAATCCTAAATTTGTGAGAAACGTTCCTTCTTCCCTCTTCAGAAGGCTCTGTAGCTGTACTCTTAGCAAAGGAAAGAAAGGGTCAAACCTTATGATTTATCCCTGCTTTCTGTAAGTAACCTGCAAAGAGGTTTTTTTTCTCAAGGTTGCAGAGCATCTGCTGCTCCAATTTCTCTGCTTCTTAGGAAGGATGAGGTGTAATTGTAATCTGTTGCTTTGAGATCCTTCTACGAAAGACAAGAAAAATGTACAAGATGTTATTGCTAGAAGGCAGTGTATGTAACCAGTCAAGATCTCCCAATAATTTTTACTTTGTTTATTTTAAAAAGGTATGGGGGTTGGTATGGAGAATATGCCAAGTCAGCTGGATGAGTCAGCACAAGCAGCACACTCTGAGTGAGTTTGGTTTTATTAAAAGAAAAATATTCACGCTCCAACTCAGTTTATCACCTTATTATCTGCAATTACAAACCCAGAAAAGTGCTACTAGCATTTTCTTATTTTTTTCTGGAAATGTGGCCTCATGTGCATCTAGTGGAGGAGTAGGCAGTTAAGCTACTCTCCGTGTGACTACTCATCTTATAAAATATAAAATAAAAACTAGCCTCCACATGATAATTTTTTCAGTGCTGCCCATGAGCAAAAACTAATAATTTGTATTTACACTACTGAATATCTGCCCAGAGATTTTTCTTATGAAAATTTCACAGCAGTGATAACCAAAAGCTCTTCCCCTTGTAAATACATTTTTCAAATCTGCCTGCATTGGCCTGAAGTCTTGCTGACCACTCAACAGTACAAATAACACCTTTGAAAGCCAATTCTTTTCTTCTCTGGAGTGGAAGCACATCAAACATTGTGTCAGTACATATAAGCAGACATTTTTGTGGGCATTTTGGCTTTATATTTATAAATTGGGCAGAATGCTGATAATGTCCAAATCACCTACTATAAAATACAAAAGGCAAATCCAATTGCAGAGTCATTTTACTTGAAGGATGTGCAAGATGATAAGCAGATGGTTAGATCTTCCCTAACCCTATGCAATGCTTGGGACTGGAGAGTGATTTTCTGAAATTTGAGAGGGGAATTACCATGACATGAAGTTGGTGACAGTGACATAACATTGAACTCCTTTGGATTATTTCATATACAAAAATAACTAGAGGAAAGAGAGGAAAGGATCATGGTCTTCCTTCTGGTGTTTTTTTTTGCTACAAATGATGAGATTTGTTCAAGTATGGAATGAAGTAGCAATGTTTGGGTGGTGTTTGGAGCATTTTTTGTTAGGACTGTGGAAAATGAGTCATCCTGAGGCTGCTC
The DNA here is from genome assembly GCA_013400215.1 of Cisticola juncidis. NCBI lineage: Eukaryota > Metazoa > Chordata > Aves > Passeriformes > Cisticolidae > Cisticola > Cisticola juncidis. The sequence continues at coordinate 1,253,025 of VXBR01010506.1, forward strand.
TGAACCATGGGGTACCAGGGAGGGAAGGAATTATCATAAATCAGACCCTGCCAGCAGTGGGGATTGCAAACAGAGATCCCACAGCTCTGCCACCAATGTCTGGGACAAGCACAGTTTGGTGGATCAGGGAATCCAGGCCTCAGTTTCCTGAGCTTCCTGTCAGGAACGTGTGTGATTTTAGTTTGGAATTGTATCCCCAATGGATAGATTGAAGAAAGAATAGTACTTGTGTATTTTGGGGTCTTTGGTTGTTTTTCACAATTTTCATCTTTCTCTGTGCCTCAGAAATGAGCAGAGGAAATAGGTTATTTTTTGTTTAGTGGTTGTAACGAAAGTTGCATGTCAGTGTGGATATTAATGCTTTGTCAGAATTACATGCAGTGATATTGTTGGAGCTGTTTCGGTTTTTTTTAATAAAATTTTCTAAAGGTGGCAAATCCAAATATACTGAGAAACTGTGAATTCAAGACATTTAGCAGATCTTAATTTTTTTAGCAGCTCACTTTTTCTGTTGGCTAAAGTAGGAACATGGCAGTGAGTGTAAAAAATTTTGCCTCTTTTTGTAAATTTTTGATTTGCTTTCAGAGGATGGGGTCAGATGAGTCATTGTTTTAGAGCAGCTAGAATTGAAACAGCCTCTCTTTTTGTGGGGAAAAATTGTCTTTTTCTGTCCTGCTCTTAGTGGAGAGCCTAGTTCTTGTTTCTCTGGTACTTCTTGGGATGATGGGAAGCCAAATTTTGGACATCAGAAAGGTTCAAAATTGAACATCTTCTAATACTATCCCTGCACACAGGGTGTTCAGACATTGTAGCAATTACATCTAATGCCAAATTTGAAGGTCTGCACATATTATTTATTGCTAAAAACAATGTTAGCAAGATTGCCCTACCTGTAGATGAGGACTTTAGAACTGGGATAAATCATGGAATAAATTATATTATTTGGATCAAACATCTTGGGTTGAACTCAAGTGCCTTGGATAACACAGGTTGAACTAGCTCTACTTTAATTACAATAAAAATCAGTTTTATGCATCTTTAGTCTTCAAATAGACTTAAGTCATTAATGTCAGAATGTGGTTTATTGTCACATCATTCACAGAGGAATTGGATCTGTAGGTCCTGAAGGTCTATAAACTTACAACGATAATTAGATGAGACAATTTTTTAAGTTTGGATGAGATTTTTAGCACATTGGGCAGTTAAGTATTTACGTGCAGCAAGTATGGGCTCAACTGCTGGTGTAATTTCCATGAATGGCAGGTTGCACTCATAAGTACATCATTAATTAGCTCCTTGTGCTATTAACTGCCGTGGAGGCACAGCTACACCAGTTTGCTTTTTATGAGGTTCTGGGAGAAATTTTTGGTGTTTTTTTAAATACATGGGTAGAAAAAGAATAAACAAAAAATATGGCACTGTATAAGTGTGACCCATACAAAGTTGTCTTCATAAGCCAGTAGGTGAATTTTAAAACTACTACCTAACTGCAAATTGTCCAAGAGCCATTTTTATTCAGCTTCATGCTGACCTGGAAATCCAGACAATGCTCTCATTTGCAGTTTTAGCTCAGGTGTTTGAACCTCAGTAGTGGTTTTCTGTACAGAAACTCTATTTCACCAACTTGGCCACACAGTTCTGGGTTTTTAAATGTGAAGGAGACTGGAGCCCAGCTGATGAGGTCAGAGCCAGTTCCTTCCCTGCCCTCACTGGGCTTTGGATCAGGCTCACCAAACCCTGCAAAGGGCCAGGTTATTTGCACAACAGTTGTAGAGGCTCTTCCCTGTGAATGAATAAAGCATTAGAATTGTATTCTGTAAAGTGCACAGTCGCCATAAATGGGATGAGAATTTTTTTTCTTTTGAATTGAGCTCTTTGTACTGAAATGTGTAGTTAGCACAAATATTCATCCTCCTCTGCTGTAGAAGCTGAAAGGGCCCAGAGGAAGCTTGAGAGTGCAAGTCACACTGACATTTCCCTCATCAGTCCTTTGCCCTGATATTGTAACATCGCTGCTCCTCGGCAAAGGCAAAGTGGGGAACACATCCAGCTAATAAGGGGAAAAGTTTAACTCTTCATGAGTGGTGAAACTCAGGGCTGAAACAGTGATGTTATATTAATTAAATTCCCTGTTTCATTTTGTAATTGTGAGGCTCAGGAGCAGGAACCTCACGCAGTTCTGAAGCAAAAAAGATGTGTGTAGACTGCTTATTTGTTGAAAACCTACAGTGAGTGCTACAGTACTTAGAAGGGAACTGTAATTGCTCTAAGCTTTTCCTCTTCTGGGGTGTGTAGTACTCTGATCTTCATAATCCTGGGTATTGAGAAACTGAATAACAGTCGTCTTGTTTAAAGTGAAAAACATCAATTGCATCTCTCCTCCCTGACTCTTCCCCGGCAGTATTGCCTTGAAAAGCAATTTTCCTCCAGAGGCACTGACACATTTATGTCCTTAAAAATTAAGATATTACATTAGCCCTCCAGATTCTGAAAGCAAATCAATACTCTTTATTTGAATATCTTATATGAACATAACAAATAAAAGGATGCAGAAAAGAATGAGGTTTGTGTATTAGATAAAAACATGTGCTTTTCATATGTGAAATTTGTGGTGGAATGCTGCTTTGATCAGAGCAGCTTCAGCATAAAGGTAGCTGTAATAACAACCATCTCCCTGAAAGTATGCACACTCCTTAAAAGTAATGTGTCTATCTTTCTAGCCAGGATCTCACTACATATTTTATTTTAACATCTCTCCATTGGTATTTTCCTTCAGACTCACATTAGTAATAACTAACAGACAAATTACTCGTGAACACTCTTTAGAGTACCAGAAACAAACAAATAAAGCCCCCCAAGTAATTGTCAGCCCATGTCAGCAATTCAGTTATTAGGATCACATAAACCCATGTCTTCTATATTCCACCCAGAATTGTTTTAAGGTCCTTGTATGCATAGAATTTTGAAATATATTATTTGAATATAAAAGTAGATTATGTATTTCCCCTGTGGCTGGCCAAATGTCTTTCCAACAAAGGGTAAAATAAGAAGGCTATTTTTTTGTGTAAAAGAGTGATCTTTTTAGTCATGCTTGATTGCTTTTTCAGGACTGTCTCCATTTATAATGAGATATTCTTGGACTCATTTGAACCAGAAAGTTTAGTAAAATTGTTACATTTTTTACATCAAATACCTTGAATTATTTAAACTGTCTCAAACTCAGTATTTTTTAAATATGTGATACATATTGGATTTTTTGCTTCACAGGCTGAACATGACAAAAAAATGGAAATATATTTAGCATATTTACAAGAAATATTTGTTTTAATCTTTCATACTTGTCAGCACTTCACACTAATTTAGTCTTATCTGCTGCTAAGGAGTTACACAGTAAGGGATGCACTTGTTATTCAAATCCCTATTAATGTTTCATATCATGGTTTGGCAAGAAAGCTGTGACTCTACTGGGCTATGATACAGGAAAGTTTTAATTATCTGTACTTTTCAGAAAACTTGGCCTAGGATGTCTGTGCTGAAAACAATGATGTGAATTTACTTCCATCAGGAGTTTAAAATTACATTATAAAATGTGTTCTGTGATACTGTTCTTATAAGATCTGATGTGCAATGAAATGTGCAGAGCTTGAGGAGAAAATGCTTTTTTATTATAGTCACAGTGCCCAGATACAATTGCAGGTGTGCAATGCTTTAGAAATATTTACCTGCAGGTAAAGATAAATTTTACATTACCGAGTTTGTGTTTTACTACTGGAAACTACACAATCATCCTTCCATGCTTAGCTTCAGTCTATACAAGTATTGCTCTATATTTAATCTTTTCAGTGTATTTTGTAAAATATTTAAATGTAATGTCAACAGAGCTTACTTAAGCAGTAGTTCTGTATTTTACAGGCAAAAAAAAAAAAATCTCTATCCGTTGTAGATCAAGTAGAAAAAACGTGCAACAATTCCTTTTCAAAGGAACAAGTTGTAGTTCAAATTTTTATTTTACAGTACTTTTAGCTTTGGGCACTACGAGAAGCAGCTCTGTTACTTCTGAACCCACAGCAAAAGCCTGCATCTCGCCTCTCCTGCAATTGTCCATTCTTCTTACAAGATTTATTTTTGCCTGTGGTGCCGAACTGAAAAAGTCACCGGGCTGAAATGTAGTTACTTCATTTCCAAGTAAAGACAATGGTGTTTTCATGCCCGTGCTGATTATTATTCCGAGGATGTACTAATTTGTTACATCCACGCTGGCGGTGAGCCGGGCCGCAGGGCGCGGTGCCAGCGGCTGCAGCGCGGTGAAAGGGCCCTTTCATGGCACTGCTGGGGCAGAGCACCCGCAGAACCTGTGGGTCTCTGCCAGCACTGCCACCCCTGTCCCCTTCACTGGGCTCCCAGCGAGCCTCAGACCGTGATTTCACTAAATGTCGGCATGGGCAGCCAAATCTTCGAGCCACCACTGCTCCAAGGAGCAACTGATAAATGTTTTATCCCCGCGGGCCGCAGTTGATGTTGCACAAGGGTTTTGCATGTGCTCAATGCATTATCGTTCTTGGCGTTAAGCTTAGATAATTGTCTACTTATATTGAGCCTGTAATAGCAAAATACAAGTGAAGAGGCATGTTTTACAAAGTAAAACTATGAAATAGGTTTAGCTATATTACTATGGATTTTTTTTTGTTCTATCCCACCAAATTTGAATGAGAATGAAGTATGATTCTATACCTTAATGCTGCTCAAACCAGGGTGGTCTCATAATTTTGTTTTACATGCATGACATTGCTTAAGGTCATTAGTTGTAAATCTTAGTATAAAAAGACTGAAAATATATTCAGTACTTTGTAGTTACCGAATACATATTTAAAAGCCTCTATGAAAAGTCGGGACCTACATGGCAGATTTTCAGAAGCTGAATGGTCAATTTAATGATGTAGATTAGCTGTATCTAAACAGTAAATGGAGATAGGCTGTTGCAAGGCTTTGATGAGTATCTCTGATGCATATCCCAGTTGATCAATTTTCTAATTTTAGGGATTAAAAGGGATATAAATTTTAGGGATATTCTGCTTTTCAATCCTAATATACCCTCTGGTTACATTCTATTTGAAATTTAACTTAGATCAGGTATAGCTTCATTTACTTTTTGCTGTTGTTTAACTGCCTAACAAGCACAAATTAAATTTTAATTTGGTTTTTCTCTTTGCAGCAACTGTGATGTAATGGTCTCATTTTTTCACTCATTTTTTCATTCAGTTTTTCCTTTTTTTTTCTAGCATTACCTGACTTCCAATTGATTATTTAAATCACTGTTTTATATTAAAAGATGGTCTTCAGTATTGCTTTAAATGTTTTTAAAAGTAGCTTACATTCACAAATTTTATTCAGCCTAGTTAAATTCAACCATTAATGTTTAGCAGCTAAAACTAATAGGGAAAAATTACTTGTTTATCTGATAGATAATTACTGCAATAGCTGTGTATATTATTGCAATAGTTGTGCATAGTATAATCAACTTTTTATGTACATAAATTCTGTTTATGCAGTATCTACTGAGAACAGATAGGCAGCTTTTTGTGCAAATATGCAGAAATATTTAAATTATTTAGAGAAAATTTGATTTTGTTTTTATTGCTCATGTTTCTGGAGCCAAAGTAGTTCTTCTGAAAGTGTGAATTGTCTTTTTTTTTTTTTAACAATTTCAACAGGAAGGCTACTAATGTCAATCCATTTGATAAAATACTCTCTTAACTACATGCAAATCCAAACAGGTTATGACTACTAATTTTGTCTTTACAAATGCTGGATCTTTTACATACAGACTAATTAAATATTTGTAATAAAACAGTTAACTCCAGTGGGTTATTGCTCTGGTTTGCAAAACTGCATTGAAGTGCTTTCTTTTCATTTCATTGATGGTGGAACAAACATTTCTTTAATAAGGATACAGCACATTCTAATTTTGTAGCAGAAGCTTAGATAAGGATCAGGCCCCTCTGAATCACTGCTTTGACCTATGACATGGAAAGTGCTGGAGCTCTTTGGCAAAAGAAGAGTTAGTCATTCATTATTATGCACAGGACTTCCCAGTTCTAAAGGGGCTCTGTGCTTTCTCTCAGATAGACTTTGTTTGTTGGAAATGAGAACTGTATTTTGGCAGTAAAGGACAAGAACTGAAGCAACTCTGCAGGCAGACTCATTATGACATAATCCTTCATTAATCCTTATTCTCTATTAATAGATCATGACAGAAGTTTTGCTTTGGATGACCATCTTCACCAGCAAGCTATGAGAGAGCAGCAGTAGACAAAGACCCAAATAATAGACCCAAGCTCCTCTTTTCGGGCTATCATTTTATTTACAGTCTTAAGGAAGCACGGATGTGTTATCTTGGAGAAGTTAGGGTGCTAAGTGATCTATTTTCTTCAAGTGCAACCTGACTTTGTATCTGAGAAATGTGATTCATCTATTGGAAAATGGATTACTAACGTTACTTACCTGGCAGATAAATACAGTGAAAAATTAGGTGTTGATTGCAGCCTTGCTGCAGGAAAAATATAGGGATGCAAGACCCCATTAGAGTGGAAGTGGCAGTTAAAAGGGAAAGGACTGAAGAATGAGTTTTTAAGTGGCATGTGAAATGGATGTGACAAAATTTGGCCAAGAGAAGGAAAATTCAAGAGCTTTTTGTTTCAGAGAATGTTTGGGAGAAAAACCCATATAACTGTGGAGCGTTTGGGAATGTATTTCTGTAAAAGTTACAAGAACTATTGTTTTACTATTATAAGAAAAAAATATACAGGTCAAGAATAATGAGGTTAATGTGCTGTAAGTAAATTAAAAATTTTGGGGGGATGGTTGACCATTGACTAAGTTGTGTCTGGTTCTTGTTAGAGCTGGATTTACTTGCACTGGATCTTGACTGTGCCATGGTGCCCAGAACTTTCTGCTGAAGAGCTCCTGTGGGAACTGATGATGACAGAGCAGCCTTGTGGGGTTTGTTATACAAATTGGGCTTTGTAACATCTACTAATATTGTCAAATATAACTTGAATATAAGTCAAAATGTAATTTCTGAAGCAACTGGCTGTATCCTACAAAAGCATTTGTTCATTTAAACTGCAGTCCATTTAAACTGTAATGTAATCTTTAAGTCGTTGGAGAAGGTAAACAAGACTACCTCCATTACCTTCTGTGAAACTATGCTGATTTACATCCACTGTGAAAAAGATCACCAATTTTATTGCTTCTTCCTAAGATTTCGTGCCTCTTTGTTATGATATGTGTGGTTATGTCAGTTTGATTGGGGAAAATGGTGTAGAAAATCCCACTGTTTGACAAACTGAGTGGAAAAGATTTGTATTTGTATTGGATCTTTGAGGCACTTGCAGGGTCCAATGTCTAGAAACACAGGTGAGAAAACGTGTGCATCTGAAAATGTAATAATTACTGAGATGCAATGTTGTTTTCTTCTAGCAGAACAATATTTTATGCCTGAAATATCTCAATCTATATTTCTTTTGTGTAGTTTCTTAGCATCCTCTCCATTCTATTCAGAAAGATATGAAATATGAATAGATTGTTAAATTTTTCCATAGGGAGGGTTCACCATTCATATAGAGGAGATAATGGAATGAGGTTTACAATTTATAATTTTTATTTCCACTTAGCATAATACTTTACACAAACAAAAGCCCTACAGTTGCTACATACTGTGAGGAACTGTCAGAAAGTGTGTTTTTCCCTCTGCAAGTAGCATTTATCACTTCAACTTTTCTGCTGAGGATTTTGAATCTGATTTAGACATAATGTGGCCATCCAGATACAGGGTTAGAGAAGGAATGGGAAAACATAAATCGGAATTTCTAAACTATTTGTTTAGTACTCTTGTTTTGCACTTTTTTGGGAGAATGCACAATAAAACAGACTTCTGAGTGCAGGTTTACTCCTCTTGCTACTCTACACATACACAGCTGAAATATTGATATCTTTGACAGTAGGTGAGGCTACATAAATGCAGCTGAATGTTCAGGTCCTGAGTAAAGCTCAGTGCTTCAGCACATCTGTATTTGAATGTCGCTTTCTGAAGAAGAGATTTCTGATAGGAAGCAGCCCTTTAATCCAGCAGACAAAAGGCATAACAGAATCCAGTGGATGGATGCTAACGTGCCAAATTCAGTCTGGAAATGAGATACTAATTTTTAACACAAGGAGTAATTAGCCATCAGAGTGACTTAACTAGAAACAGGCTGGACTATGTTCCATACTGAACTTTAAAACTGAAATATCTTGTATTCAAATAAATTCTGTCTTGAATGTAAGTAACAGGTCAGAAGAAATGGGTGAATTTCCTCTCTAGTCTGTTATATGTGGCTTTAAAATCAATTACTGTATTTTTCTGAAGTTCAATTGTTATTCATTATTTACTGTTATACTATTTGATATGATTGTGATCAATGAAGGCTGTGATAAAACAAGAGAAAAAGAATTATTACAATGTGTTTTCAGCTGTTCAGAACTGGTGGCACTTCTGTTCTTATCCTGCAAGAACCCGAGCAGCTCTTGGTGTCCCTTAGAATAGTAATTCTATATTGTCTTTTGCATTTGATACCTTTCTTTTGCACAAAAATGTTTTTGGAAACAGCTATTCTCATTTGTTCCCATCTTTCTATTAATCTCAAAAAATAAGTGGAGTCAACACATCCAATGAGCCATTTTCCTCTTCTTTCAGTGTTCAGCATTTCTTTGGGCACCATGGCTGGATCCAGGATGTCAATCCAAATAGGCACTGACGTAACAGGGCTTTAAATGTTTATTTTTTTTAAAGTTAGACAGAAGTTTTGCAGCAAATGGTGTGGTGGGTGTGATGGCTTGCAGACTGTATGATACCTGCTGTTGTGAGAAAAACAGTATAAAGTATTTTATCCAGCAAGTGGTGAAACAGTTGTTCTGTCTGTTTGTCACTGAAAAAAAACCCAAAAATAAGAAATCATAAACTACAGCAAGAAACTTTCTTAGCAGAAGAAGGTTAGAAAGAAAGAGGATCTTTCTAGCAGTTGGGATGAAAAGCCACTGAAATAGTTTACCCAGAGATTTTTCAAGCCACCATTACAAGCTGCTTCACATGTTAGGCAAGCACCTGCCAGTAGGGACCCACTCACACAGGATCCTGCTTCTGTCAAGAGACCTGAGGTCAGCAGTGGGAGGGTGTAGAATGTGTGAAGACCAGAGCAGTGTTTAAGGTTTCTGGCAGCCATCCTCTCCTCAAGCAAGACAATGACTCCTTCAAATAACCCATAATATCCAGAGGAGTCCAGGATCTTCTGTGGGCTGTCTATCTATGTAACTCAAACAGTCACCATGAGCCATAGGGGATCTTCTCCATTCTGCTTCCAGGGAAAGTGTCTTTGATGATAGAGAGAAAACAATTATGGGCACACTTGTAGGACTTGTAATTAGCCAAATGAACTTGGCCATCACCTCAAATGAGATGATGAGAAGCACCTAAAGCACTGGCCTGATCCCAGTCTCTCTAGCAGTAACTATAAAAGATAAGCAAACCTGGCAGAGTAAAAGGTAAAAGAAAAAAGCCGGTAAAGCTGGTATTGTTCAGAAAGCTCATTGTTTGGGATGAGCAGCTATCAGTCCTGTGGGAATGTCAGCACTCTCACAGAGAAGGTGTCACCCAAGTTTGTGGGGAATCACTTTCACAGTCCCAGGCCAGTTTGCACAGCACTCTTGGAAGTGACTGATGTTGCTCCCCTTGACATATTGGCAACTGTTCTTGTTTCAGCTGCAACCATCCACATTTCCCCAGGGAATGGAAAATGGCCCTCTGGAGGGGCCTATCCCTCTGAATATTGGAGTGAGAGGGTTGAGTTTTCATCTCAGACAAGAAAGAGAGGCTTTTTCCAAATTCTGGAGAGAACAGAGCATGGCCACCAAGCTTGGATTTCTTGAAATACAGTTTGTTCATCCAGAAGCTATTCACAATGGCAAAAATTATCACTAAAAACATCACCTGGACTTCAAAGTATCTTTTTCTGCCTCTTAGAAGGTAGAAGTAGAAGTAGAACTGTAGAAGTTCAACCTGATGTTGTAGGAGTTCAGAATTGCTACCACTTCCTACAGATATTCATAGCAGAACAGTGTATTTTTTTGGGAAAAAAACAGTGTAAAAACACATCTATAAATGGCCTTTTGCCTTTTTATTTTCTTTCTGTACCTGTCAACTGTCATGGGGGTGCCTCATTGTTCAACAGGGAAGCTCAATGCTCGTGTGTTCAGAAAAAGAAATATAAATGCACGATAACATTTTGGAACAAATGGGTGATTTGTAGATCCCATAAATCCTCGGTACAGCAAATCATAGGAGATCCAATACAGAATATCACATACCAGTTTCCACTCCAGACCTGTGGCCTCATCCTTCAGAAGAGATAGACAGTTATTTAAGGACACTGTAAGAGGGAAACCATCACATAATGGACTTTTAGATTACAGTGACTGGAAAACTTCTGCAACTCAAAGTGAAAATTAAAATCTGAGGGGATTTTTAAAATTATTCTTCTTTCTTTGTATGTGTATGTTTTATGTCAGCTAACAGCTGGAAAATGCCTCTTTAGCCACTTCTTGGTCTGTCTGCACTTTCTGATTCCTTGAGAAGCCAGAGAAATACTTGTCACATCTTATTTTGGATTCTTTGTGCCTAAGGCAGTTTTGGTTCCCAGTGGTGCCATTCTGAAATGCTGGTTTTTATTCTGAGGTATTAGACACTGTCTCTAATCTCTGGTTTAATAATATGTTCAATAAAAAAATTAATCAGTTGGATTAGATGTTGCTTTGGGATCCTCATACACAATATATTAATTCAATAGATGAGTAAACTGTGATTTTATTTTTTTTTTATTCTGCAATACCTGAAATCTTTCAAGGTGTAGTGCACACAGAATTCCATAGCCTGTCCTTTTGGTTTTGGTTTGGGGGTTTTAGTTTGGCTTGGTTTTTTTTTTAGCTTGTCATATGTTATGTCATATAACTTTATGACTGTAGGGAAGCTCAGGCATGACAGATCCAGCCTGTGCTTTCTGTGCCGCTGTAGATCTGTGTGCTGACAGTGTTTGCTCTCTCCTTGCCAGGCAGTGACCTCTGCCCAGAGCTCAGGCACATGACAGTGTATGTATATGAACACGGAGCTCAGAGTAGTTACTGTAAATAGCTTCTCTCCAACTTCACAGGGCGGGATTTCTGAGCCTCTCCTCCTGATTGTGTTTCTGTGCACTCCTCTTTTGTCAGCTGTAGATGGCAGATCCTTGTTGGATGTATCAAAGCAGTTTCCTACACAATGCCAGCCAGGACCCTGCCCTCTCATGTAGTAGGCTCCTTAAAAAATGCACGGGGAGCTGTGGCAGTCAGGGTTGTTAATTACCATATAAAGCATCGCTTTCCAAGTGTGAGTCTTGTGCAGTGTCTTCACTTTTTGGCTTGGCTTTTCTGCTTGCAGCAACATGTAGAGTTATAGCTGTGTGATTGGACAGCTGATGAGTGAGCTAGCAGTTAATAGTCTGATGGCAGAAAGCGGAGGTGTTATATGTAGGAAGAGGTCTTTTATTTGTTGCTAAAAGGAGTGATTCTGACTCATTTTAGGCTCAGGAGTAGTGTGGGTGAGCCAACACATGGAATATGGTGAATCTAGGTGTTTGAAGGAAAGTGAATGGAAAGTGTCATTTTTTTTGTGACAGGAGAATGTGTTTGGTACGGTGCCAAGTAAAAACAAGTATGTGCAGATTTGTTCGAAAGATGTGCTGATAACATAGAAACTTCTCACGTCCCTGGGATGAATTTCAGATTCTGAGAAGAAACAGCCAGAAAAGAACAAAAGTAATTGAAAACATGTGATCCCAGGTCTTGTGCACAGATTTAATTAAGACCTCTACCTTTCAGTGCCTTTGCCAAACAGTTTTTGTTAACCTTAGGCAAAATATGTTGGCTACTTCACATTTGGAGACACAGGCGTTAATTTCCACGGTACAGAGGCAATCCTTTTGTTCAGAACTATGTTACTTCAAACGAGTATTTCATTAGGGTGAATATTTATGTAAATTTTGGATATGCTCTGTGTACTGGAAAACCTCTTCCCGAAAATGTGTCGCATCAGTAATGAGTTGTTGTTGGTTTTTTTCCCACTGCCTTGTACCGTTCTTAGAGATGTAAAGCAACACATCTTACGTTTCCTCCCCTTTCTGCACGCAGAATAGAAATTACAGCGACAGCTTAGCTTGTTTTGCCTATGGATCAATGCCAGAAAGCAGTTTTGAAGGTGTTTTAAAATGAAGACATCTGGCAGCTGGCGTACTTACAATTCATTTGCCAAAGACAAGTTGCATGCTGTTGGAATTTTCAATTGAAGGTCACGCACCAGGTAAAAATCAGTCAGGTGGAGCTCGTGTGTGGTGAACCCACACACTTGAAGAATTGTTGGCCCAGGGATGTGTGGGTGGGCTAAACTGTGAAGGGTGTTTGTCTAATTTTTCCCCTTTAAAATGTTAAACCCAGAACTGAAAAAGGTCAGTAAATCTGAGTAGAAATCACAAGGCTATGATATTTCAGTGGAACCACCATCAATTAGTTTGAGCAGAGAGTGCCAAAAAAAAAGAAAAAGGAAAGATGAATAAGAATCTGACATAATATTGGACAAACACTCTACTGTCAACTGAATGGTCACACACTTTTTGCTCTCATTTTTTTCAGTAAGAAATAGCCTGGAGGATTATTTGTACACAGCTTTGTACTGACAGTGAATTAGTAACACTGTGTCATTGTGCATTCAGTGATTCTGTGACAGCTCTGAGACTAAGCTGTTTACATTAATTGATGTTTAATGGTGTTCATGCAGTATGTTTTACCATTATAAACTTTCTCTTCATCAGTATGGTTACTTATTAAGATACTAATATTTCTAAATCAGGGGGTCTGCACCCACAATGGCTTTACATGTGTTTACATGGAAAATACACGTCCTGTCTGTATGATGTGGGGAAATGCTATTCAGTATTACTGCTCCAAGAATAAAAACATGAGGCATGAATTCTTCTCTTACTTAAGCATGGTTTATGTAAAAGAAGCTTCTTTGGTGATAATAGATATAGACATTTTTAATACTTGAATATACACAGAGGGAAATCAGGTCTAGGACCTGTGTATATTGCAATATTTAAAAGTTCAGCTGTACCAGATTTCTTCCCTACTGTTTCTGAGAGGGAAAGTTCAGAAATTAATTGAGCAGCATCATTTACTTGGTAAGGCCAGTACTTCTCCTTGTCAAGCAATGGAGAGTTTAGGTTGTTTCTTCTTCTCTGTAAGTACATAAAAATGTACTTTTGTCATATTTTTACCCAAAGCTCTTAGGCAGAAGGTCCAGAGATCCCAACAATTCCCTATGGAAATTTCTGCTGAAGCCTAGCTCTTACACTCCCAAGCTGACTGGAAATGTAATTTTGTTGTTTAGACCAGGAGCTTTCTGCCCAGGCAGTGGAAGAAATAAGGAATGCCTGATACTGGTACTCAGAGCAGGACCATGGACTTCTCTGCTTTTAAGGGAATTGTTTGTAACTGATTGCACTGCAGTGTGGACTCATGGCTAAAACACTGAAAGATTCAGTGGAGCCAGAATCCCACAAATCCCACTAGACTGCTATTTATGGGAAAAAAAATATCAGAGGCAACTTCATCTCTTGAAGCGATATTTTTTGACAACTGAGAGTAAAAAAATGCGGGGGAAAAGGAATACTTATTTAAATTTATTTTCTTACTGGGAAAAGTTCAAACTGTACCCGTTCTCTTCCGTTAAATTGTAAGCTGCCCCTCTGATGCTCAGGTTTTGGACAGCTGGACTTTACAACAATCCCCACCAGCTCTCCTGTTGTGTTGTTCAGCTTGGAGGTCAAAGGCAGCATGATGTGGCAGAAGCCTTAAGAACTACTGTAAAATAAATCATTGATAATTGCTAGTACAAATTACTTTGAACCAAAGACTTTGGTGTCAGATTTAGGTGTGCAAAAAATTAAAACTTTTTCACTTATGGAGAGGTGTGATTTAAATTGTGTAAATGTAACATAGTGTAAAATACTGGATGATTTTTTGCTTCCTGTAAGAGGGAATGCAGAGTCTAAAGATGAAATATGAAACTGCTTTGAGATGAGGATCTAGAGAAAATGCTGATGATTTGTCACAACTGTTCATCATTGTACTAAACCTGTTTTGTTTTCCTGCTCAAATTCCTGACAGATAATGGCAATCTGACATTCTTACTGTTTTCATTTTACTGCAAAAAAGATCTACAGAGAAGGGGCTGAAACCAAGGAGTGTTATTACATTGCAAGGCTCTTAGTCTCTTAAGATTGATTTCTTGAGTAACATAAGCAGTTTCTGCTGTAGTCATGTGAATATTTTGAAGTTGCTCTTGCTTAATGTGGAATTCCATTACTGGTTTGAAAGGAGCCCATGGTTATCCTGCTTAACTGTCTCCAGCACATAAAATTGTGTACTCTGCCCCCACAGATGAGCCCAGGGCAATTATAAATATTTTGAGGGACATCTTCAGAACAATATGCCTAAGAAAGTGTTCTGACTTATAATCAAAGATTTTGTTGCTTCACCTTAGGCTGTCAGGTGACTGTGGGAAAGAAAACTGACTTCTTAATTTCTGAGTCCAGTGTGATCCTTGCCCCAGTGTGGCAGGAGGCCTTTTGCAGTCTGAGATTCATTGCTGCAGTGTTTTGTGTTTTACCTTGGAACCTGAGCCCCTGGCAGTCGGGTATAGCTGAGATTTCAGGGAATTTTACAGATTTTACAACGGTGCTCTGAAGGCTTCCAGCAGTAACTGCTTGAGCTTGGCACTGATTTTGTTCAGCAGCAGACTTGGTTCACTCTGTGGCTGTGCCCCAGGTCTGGCTTGGTTGTGCTTTTCCTCCTTGCCATGGAAGCAGATTGCCTAAGACACTCTATGAGATTTATTTTGCTGACAAATTATCAATATGAAAACTCTTGATTCTGAGGGTCACTTCATCTTGAGTGCCACTGGATCCAAAGTTAAACCTCCCAGCGGATCTTTAAAAGCTCAGTGTAGTGGAGGTTCTGCTTCAAGTGGAATATCCAAGGAATGTTGTCATTAATGATTTCTGAAGCTTTGGGGATGAGGGTTCTGCCCTCCTGTCTGTGTTCTAATTATGCTGAAATGTTAAATATAAATTCAGTGTTTTTATTGAAGCCTTTCCTTGGCATAATGATGTATTTGGTTTAGTTATTGTTTCTGTTAATTCTAATGCCCCCTGCTGCTGAGGAAATGGCATGTGCTCTATAAATGGAATTATAAATCTGTTAAGGGGTACAAATTGGAGTGCTTTAAGAGTACAAGTGGATATTTGGGAAGCAAGGAGTGATGCAATAACATCTTCTGGGCAAAACAGATCCAAACACATACTGAAAATATAGTAAGGGATAAGTACAACACAACTGCTGCGGGAATGTGTATAAATATCTGAGTGTGTGTATTTATATGAACCACTATTTGCATGTTTCTGGTAGAAGGAAAGGAAAAGAATGAATAAATTAAAAAAAAAATAAAAAACCATCACTGAAAAAGATGGTAAAAGGTGAAAACCTCTAATCATTCAGAGACTTTTCCTATTTTTCTTTTTTAATTTTGATTTGCTTCGTCTAAATGCCCTTTTCTTTTTTTGTGTTCTTTGGAGTTTTTTGTTGGTATTATTTGTTTGGATTTGTTGGGTTTGGTTTTTTTTTTTTTGTGTTTATGTGTGGAATTTTTTTCCCTTCTTTGAGAATCCATTCATCTTTGGTAAAGATATGCTATTTTATCAGGAGAAAAAGTTGTAGTTACAGACCTGATGGGTGACACAAGTTTTTATGCATGGAATTTTTTGTCACAGAATTTGCTCTTCAGAATTTAATAATCCAGAATATTTAATATGGTTTGAAAATTACTTGACACAGATAATTAGTCAGCATTATTGTAAGGAAACAGGGAGTAAAGACTTTTTGAACAAGATGGAATTTGCTTTAAGACCTTGAATAAATACTTCAGTGTTATTTGAAGATGAAGTGAAAATTCAATAATATTTTGAAAGAAAATTAACACTACCATGACAAGGTAGCATGAACCAGTAGAATGCAGTAGATAAATATGGTGTAGATCTAAATAAATCTCAACAAGAATAGAATTTTGCTGAAAAAGGTGTTAGATTAAATATAGCAAGAAAGATGATTCATTAATGAATATTCATTGTGAGAGACAACTTTGGCAATGAAATCAGAGAAAATTATGAGTGAATAGTGAAGAAACATAATGGTCAGCAATGACTGCTTGCTAGGATGGTGCAGAACTCCTGCACAGTGGTCATCAGCAGAAATCCCCTTCACATGGGGTAGGTAAGGCTGCACCAAATAAAACTCCCAAAAATATAAAGAAAGAAGTAACACGCCTGTGCCTTTTAAATATTTTTAACTCACCTGTATTTTAAATCTATTTTAACATAAATTCCTTTTATCTCACTTGTATTTCTCCATGAACTGCATTATTTGAAGTGAGTTTGTCTTATTGTATTGTTTATCAAAGATATCCCTTTGCAATATCTGCTCTCCTCGTGGGGTGTAGAGAGAGGAACCCGTCACCCAGGGATCAACCCAGGACTGACATAAGAGATCTAGTAGGGCCAGCACTGTTTCCATCATTCTTATGTGTGTAAAAACCACTGACTTAGTAACTCTTTGTCCTTTAGTGAATTATTTGCAAGCACTCAAATTCTACCTGTTTAAATTCCTCATATTTTGAATCTTTCTCATAGTCCTGTTCAAAAGAAACTGATACATGTATTGTATGCTTGAAAGAGAAGTTGTCTTCACTGACAGGAGATATCAAGTTATTTATTTTTTAATACAGCATGTATTACATTGAAAACTCATATTGTAAATTGAGTAGGGAAATAGGTTGCAGTAAAGCCTGGACTTGAGTGAAGGGAATAAAATTGTATTGACTTTTAATAATTCATTGTCATATGCTTTGTCAATAACTCTTTTTTTTTTTTTTTTTTTTTTTTTTTTTTTTTTTTTTTTTTTTGGGCAATAAAATGTAAGAGAAAACATCTCTTCTGTGATCTTATTCTCTTTCAAAGAGGCAGGTAGAGTTTTTTCCACATCCAAATGGCCACTCCATGGCATGGAGTGAAGGACAGCCATGAGATGTGGGCTGCTGCCTTGCCTGAAAACAGGCACAGCCTCCCAGCCTGCCTCCAACAGAGAGCACTGCAGAGAAATTTAGACCTTCACCTGTGGAGGCACCCAATTAAGAGCTAAGAACCCTCTGAAAACCAAAGTTTCCTAGTTTATGAAACATAGTTATGTGCTTGAAGTCTTTTTGGGAAAATGCACTATATGTATTTCCTGAGTTATATAAATTTACAAATAAAAGATTTTTTTTAATCTCCTTAAATCTCTTACAGTCCTGTGAAATATCAGTTTATTTCCTTCTGTTGTCTGTTTATAAATAGACTCCACTGAGCCTGATAAGACCAGGGCATTTGTAGTTTATCACATTTGAAAATGAGGATTTATTCTCTTACAGGCTGCTCCAATGGGTCACTCAGTCCATCTCCAGGGAATAATTAGCATTTTTAGCAGGAGCTGGGGCAGTCCAGCATTGGTACCTGTGCCCTCCTGGGCCAAGCCTGTTGGCATCATCAGCTTCACAGGGATTCTGAGCATCCTGGTAATGTGGGACTAAATTCTCCTTTCACACTCAACACCTTAATCATATATAAAGACCTTCAAGGACACACCTGAGGGCAGATCTGGCTCCATGTGATTAATACACACAGTCAATTCACAGAACCCATTGGAAAATGTTCATAATCAGTATCAGAAAGTTTGGATAAGTGTATACTCTGCAGTATCTCTACCACAGAAATTTTCTGTTGCAAGCTGCCATGCTCAAGTATGCATTTCTTTTATGAATGAAGGTCTTTTGTGCATCAAGATTAAAATCCTCTCTGCTATGAAGAGAAAAAAAATCTCTTTGAGAGTGCAGTTCATGTAAACCATTTCTTTAAAAACAGAGCCCTTAAATAGCTCCAAGTACATTTCTGTGTATGACACATAAATGTCCACTAATTGCATGTAGGGAGAACTGAGATTCCAATAGCAAATTCTGTAAAAAGTAGATATACAAAGAAAAGTGGAAGCATCTGTTTAATATATACGACATTAGAATTTAATTTTACCTCTGTGATGCTTTTGTGTAGCTGCAGTGTTACAGAGGAGCACATAAGCATAGTAGTGCAGTGTCAGCAGGTGCATGCCACCAAATTACTGCTTTTAATTTGCATATTCATCTGCTAAGAAGCATGTCATTATCATATCAAAGGGATACTAAGCAACATCTAGCTTCGAGAGATGTGGCATAGTTTCAATACGAGCAATTAATGCAAGATGAGGACTCTCTTTTTGTCATGTCTCCTAGGGCTAGCTGTAATCGGGCTTATTATTGGATACCAATAAGACTGAGGTACCAGTTGGCAGAGAATGAGAGAAGTACAGAAAAAACAGAGCTGTATGAGGTGTCTTAACTACACACTTGATAGAAAACCAATTCTCTGGTCACTTTTGGAAAACAAAAGCAGCTACAATCTGCTGAATAAGTCTGATCAAAGATAAGCACTATATGTAACATATCTTTAAAGGGAGATGACAGAGAAAAAGTTAAACCAAAATAGGCTATATTTTCCATGAAATGAATAAGTAAAGCTGACTAATGAAATGCAGAATCAAGGCTCTTAGAATTCCATGCTCTTAGAGAAACGGATTTGTAAGTAAGCTTTTATTTCAAAGATCTTTGTTGCAATAGGTCACTACTGCATGGGACAAAGGGGGTAGATGCAGATCATAATTCCAGAAGGGTGGCAGGTCTCCTGTCACTGCTCTGTGCAAGGCACTGTACCTTGTCAGTGGTCACAAACAGGAAAGTAGATGGAGTCTAAACATCTTGTTCAAATCAGTATTCAAAAGTGGTTTCCTGTGGTAAAGATCACTTTCTCTGATGGTCTGTTTTGAGAAGGTCTACCAGGAAAAAAATTCTCCTCATGACTGAAGAGATGTAGCTAAGGATGTGTTGGGTCAGCCTGGGGCCTGCTGTGCTCAGGATGTAGGCAGGATTTGAGGAGCAAGGCAAGAGTGCAAGGATATTTCTGACAGAGGGCATCGTGTGGGCTTCCACTTCTGGCAGGGTCCTCCTAAAACTGATTTGACATCTGTGTTCAACAGCTGTGGGTGAACTTTGGGAGCCAGTTTAGATTCTGGCAAAGACAAGTGGAGCTGAAATGTGATCGGTGTCAGACTCCTCAGACCGGCACTCAAAGGGACAACTAGCCATGAACTGGTTAACCACATTTCAGATTTTGTTCATCATTTATCTCTTGTGGTTTAGCTCTTTTGAAAAACCTAAGCTCTACAGCCACCAAAATGTGGCCAATTTTTGTCTCCACCTCTGAGGATCTGATTCATAATGTTTAGTATTACTTGGGTAATAAGAATCCTGAACTGCACAGACCAACACCCTTTTTTCAAAGAGAGGGAAATTTTTCCCCTTTTGTCATCATCTTTTGATTCACACTAGGTGTTTAGGAAGTCCTCTTAGCATCTTTAGTACTTTTAACTCTGTTCTTGCCATTGAGACTAATTTCCCTGATTTATTTCTAGTAATTTCAATAAGATTAGGACTTCACCCTCTTTGGGCACAATTGAATTGGATTCATGGCTGTAGCTGCCCCAGCCTCGTGATAATGATCAGTTGTTAGTAGCAGTTAGTCATTATATTGTGGGAATGAGAAAGCAGCTGTAATGTTTAAATATCATGATTATAAGGTTAGTAGTAGTTTTTCAGGATTTATGCAATTATGTATAGGTACAATGACATGTGCTTCATGTCAGCAATATGAATACAGATAAACAAAATAGATGTGCCACTCACAGGATACAGTGGCTTTTTTCAGCTTTTCTGAACTATTTTTCTGAACTCTTTCATTCAGGTGCTAATAGTCAGCATTTTACAATGTGTCTTGGTACACTTAGAATGTCATAGTCCTTTATTTTTTCGCTGGGTTAACTGGATAATCTTAACATTGGAATTTCCCTACATTTTGAACTCTTGGGAACTGACTGTTAAAAAAGTTTTCTGTCTGTCATATCTACAGCAGCAATTGTCACATTATGACTCACATAATAATAGACAACAGGAAATTAAATGGACTTAAAATTTTTACTAATAACTCCTCTGAGATCTTGTATACTATTTCAATGTTTCGATGATTTCAAAATCTCATAGTAAAGTTGGAACAAAAAAATGAAAGATATTTGCAGTGTTTTCATTTTTTTTATCACAATACCAGTTACCATTATGGGGAGATAAAATAGAAACAAAAGGCTTACAGATTTTGAAATAATCATAATAATTGAACCCTAAGTAAAACAAAGGGGAGAAGAAAATCCAAAAGATATTTAGAGGTCTCCACTAGAGTTCACCAAGAACATCTCCCTTTCCTTTTAAAAACAAATACTTGAAGGGTCTCTAGCGGGGAAAAAAACCCCAAATTTTTGTCTTATTCTAAATCCTGATAGTCTAATTTTTCCATAAGTGGTGAAAAAAAGCTTTGTTAAATGAAAAATTAATGTTGCCCCCATTAAGATATATGGATTCCCCACAAGGACTAAATTTTGTTAAGCTTTTGGAGATGTGAATCATTTGCTACAGTCTTTAGCTGTTTTCACTCCAGCAAAACTTTTAGTAATAGAAGGAAATTATATTGGTGGGAAAAAATATAATTGAGTTTTCTCATTAAAATATGCAGCTGTAATTGTTATTTGGAAGAAGGATAAGTCAATGATATACCAGATTGTTACTTTTGAGACTTGGCAGTTGAGGATTTACAGAGTAATACTGAATGCTTTGTACTCCTTCAAGGCTCAGTCTCCTCATCAGTACATCTTTTATATTCTTCACTTCTGGAAAGTGTTATGAAATATTATTTACTAAAATCATAAATCTCATATATTTGAGAAGTAGCTACACTTTTATTGATATAACCTATAAGGAAATTAGACAATTCTAATTGATATTTTCTCTTCAAGATGTGACTCGAGAAGGGACTCTGCATTATGTGAAATTATCTTTTTTTGGTAACATTAAAAGATGTATATTGAAATAGTGAGGAAGACTTTTTGAGAAACTATTGTTAATTTACTTTTTGATGTTTAACACCATATCACGATA
The DNA here is from genome assembly GCA_013400215.1 of Cisticola juncidis. Lineage (NCBI taxonomy): Eukaryota > Metazoa > Chordata > Aves > Passeriformes > Cisticolidae > Cisticola > Cisticola juncidis. The sequence continues at coordinate 1,274,365 of VXBR01010506.1, forward strand.
TAGTAAATATTACAAGAAAAAACTGAGATAGTGAAGAAAAATGAAAACAGTAGAGGTTTTCCTTGATAAATTGCAGTATATAATTTTTAAGTCTGCTTGTAATTTGATATGTTATTTTTATCATGCCAAATCTCACAGGTAAATAACAATACTATATACTCAAAAACTCTGAGTATTTCATAGAACTGATCTAAACTGTATTGCCTTATAGATATGCATTATTAAAATAAATATTATTCAATTATTACAAAGAAAACTGAACAACCAATTTCCTACACTGAATCATATTTGCCTGCATTCAGTCTTGCCTCTCAAGTAATTTTTAAATTGGATTTAAAGAAACTGGTGTAGTTTACTTTAGATAAGCATTATTAATTAGGTGAGACATTAGTAACATTTTCAGGTTTGTCAGTTGGAGGTTTGTTATTTCTAATGTCAGTGTTGTGAACAATGACACACATTAATTTCATTCCTAAAATTAATTGGAGTATTGATATGGGTCATGCCTCCAGCAGCACTTTTTCTTCAAGACTGAAGATACAGTGCAGAACATGTATTTAATTTTAACGTAGTGTGTTTTTACTGAAATGTTAGTATCAAATATCAAGTAATACCAAAGTCCAGTTAAAGGCTGTTGTGGAGGCTGTGTTGTTCTTCCTGTTTGCTGGGGAAGAGGAACAGATCATGAAATGCATCTGTGAATTGTAAGAGATGATTTGTGCACATTTTTCTGATGTGTTCTCTGATAGAAGGGCTAAACTGAAGCAGCCAAACTCATTTTTCCAATGCCATTTTAGACTCGGGGGTTGAAGGAGAGAGCCCTGAGTTACGAGACTGGAACTGTATTGCCAAGATAACAGTAAAATAAGCAGTGACAGAGACAGCCTAAATTTTGCTGTAACAAATGTTCCCCAGTCCTGGAGCATTTTCCATACAGTCCCAGATCCCTGGAGCTCTCAGTGATGCTGGGCTCAGGCCAGCCCCTGCCCACGTGTGGCTCCTGCTCTCTCAGGGTCCAGTCCTGCCTGGCCGGGAGCACCCTCAGCTCCCCGTGATGATTTCAGTGGGATTGGAGGACCTCACAGGAGGGTGCTTGATGCCTTACAAGATCAGACACTGATAATTGAATCTCACAAGAGAGAGGTGCAAGAAAATTGTTTTCTTTCCAATTTCACTCTGCTGAAGTCAGACTGACTTTCCACAGCGTGTTTGTAAGTGCCCAGGGCCAGATCCTACCAGAGTTTTGCAGTTGTCATTTGCTTCATTAAGAAGTGAGGATGCTCAGATCATCACTGGATTGGGCCTGTTTTATTGTACTTCATTATTTCTAAACCATGATCAAAGCTGTTATTTTTCTCCTAAATCTATTAAAGCTAGTATTCTTGCAGATGTTGCAGATCATCTTCAGATGATGAGAAACGAACTGAAATCACACTGCAGACTATGTAGTATCAGTTATTATTCATAAATAAAGTTTATCATGTATTTATAAAGTAGCAGAATTTAAGCAAATTATAACTCAAATTTTTTTTTCAGATTTATTTAAAATAGGAGGATGATAAATGCTTTGCAATAATAATTTGCTGGTTAAAATGAAAGTGTTGATGTAAGAGTGAATTAAAGCACATCACTTTAAACATGATCTTTCTAATACAAATGGAATTTCTATAAATAGACTCTGGTTGTATTGTTGAGTAATGCATTCGGTTATGCCAGACTAATATCTCCTCAGCCATGTACAAATCTACATTGTTTTAGTGTCAGGAAATGTTCTAATCGGCTCAGCTGTAGCTCGTGGTCATAACACAGTGGCTGATGATGAAAAGTACATTTTAACTTACCACTTTTCATTTAATGTTCACATTTTTATCCTCTACATAACAGTGTTCCTAATAACTTTCTTTCCTGTAACATATCTTTGCTAATTCTGCATGGTAGAAGCATCTGATTTTCCAGTGTCAAATGTTTTTGCTTCGTCTTTCATGTGTGAACTTGTCAGTTAACAGCTGAGAACTTGGCTATGATGAATAAGATTCCATATTTTCAGTCTTCTCCCTCATTGTCTTTTCTCTCTAACCAAGACTCAGCAGGTGAGACTTCACCAACACAGGGCTCTTTTTCCAAAAGAATTATCTTCATGCCAGCTGTGTCCTGCTTTAAAGAGATGTGAAGCTGTTCTGGAACTTGAGACATGAGGGATTCCAAGGAGAAGAAACCAGGAACTACCTCTGCTTGTGATCATTACAAATCACTCATGAGTGAATGCTCAGAGATACTTAACCCCAACATGACTTCATCCGTTGTTCAAGCATTAATTCTACTCCTGCACTGATGACTTCATTCACAGTTTGCAGAGAGCATATTGAAACTCTCAGCTGAAGTGATTCAGCCAAGGCTGTGTATATCCCATACCAGGGATAGTGTTAGATCCCAGGACTTCCTGATTCCTACATGGAGACCGTTACAGGAGTAGAAAAAATGACTGATGACTGAACAGACACATGGAAGACTTGCAGTCCTTCAGGAGAGTTAGCAGACTATAATCTAATATGGACCATTTGAGTCAATGCTGAGTGGAATACTCATGAAGCAAGATTTTTTTTTCCCCTGTTGGCATTGTAAATGCTAACAAACCTGTTGGTATTAGTATTAATTCCTGGAATTAATTTATCTGTTGGCATCAGTTATGGTAGGTCTTGTAAAGAAAAGCCAATTCTAGCTCAAAAGCATCTTGCTTTGTTTTACCCTGGGAGGGCCAGGACTGTCTGCTTGCCTCAAAAAATGGGGTCCGGACATCAGAGGAAGGAAGAAATTGGAAACACAAATATTAAAATGCATTCCCTCATCTCTAGACATTCATGGCATTTTCTTTACAACCCTTGTTTCACCTTTTCCACTTTTGTTCTGTCCAAGATATAAGTCTATTTACAGTATAATATATTTGGGCTTCTTTTTACCTGCAGAAAGGAGTGCATCATATTTTTAGGTGTTGAAAATCAATGCCAATAGTAGTGCTATAAAATTTTTCAATGCTTCTCCAATGTGTGGCTGCTCTGTGCACCCCTGGAGGATGCAGCTCTGTGGTGGAGTACCTTGGCAATTCTCTCACACAAAGTGCTGTCTATATCTACACATGGTTTCTCTGTCACCACCTTCCTGAAATGGTACAGAAACTATCATTATCAGGCTTGATAAGGAAAAATACCTTTGTAAATATTCTTTTGCTTTTATCAATTAGATTAACTCACCTGCCAATGCTCAGATGAGCTGCTTACTACCACAGCCTGTTCAGGGCAGGGAGTTGGACTCCATGATCCTGCTGGGTCCCTTCCAATTCAGCTTATTCTGTGATATTTATTTATCTACATCTAATCAACAGAGAATCATCATAAGTAAATCTCTTTCTGGGGTCTTTATAACTTTTCAAAAGATAAGCTGAACTATTCCAGGCACAGAATAATGTGCCATTATTCACTGTATAATGTCTATACTTGGTGTTCCCCTGATTTCCTGTTCTGCACTAAACAAGGGCTTTCCACAGTAGAAACATCTTTGAGTTATTTGCATCCTTGGCTTTGAGTCCAAGTAGAATCCAGCTGGCAGTACTGGTGTTTCCTGTTTGTTTGACTTAGTTGAGGTTACTGAAAGGAAAAACTTGAGTTTATACCACTGTGAGATGTGTGTAGTGGAGTTGAAAATAAAGTCATAAATATGGTAGATGTTAGCTTCAAATACTGCTGCTCTTGGGATTGAATTAGTACTTTGAAATTGAGGGTTAGGATCTGGAGGGGTTTTTTGGTGGGTTTTTTTTTTTTTGTTTTGGAGGTTTTTGTTTGTTTGGTTGTTTTTTTGTTTTGTTTTTTGTTTGGTTTGGTGGTTGTTTGTTTGTTTGTTTGTTTGTGGTTTTTTTGCATTTACAGGTGATACAGTAGTTTTGCATTCTGTGTCTTCTTTCATCACATAGTCATAGACAGACAGAGAATGTGAGTTACTTGGCCTTTTAGCAAAAGATGTTTGTTCCAGTATGAAGAGCTTTGGGTTTTAGTTGGTTATTTTCCCTGATCACTTGGAACGGGATCCCATGGAAATTTCTTACAATGTCGATGTGACAAAGATCTAGGATGAACATAGTCACATATGGAAAGGTCTCTGAATGCATGGATGTGGATGAGCAGACTCTGAGACCTCCAGCACCCATGGACTCATTTGTGTTCCCTGTGGGTCAGAAGATCTACTGTCCATCTGCCAGTAAACAAAAACATTCCTTCTTTGGTGCTGACATAGTTTCTCTGATAAAAAGTCTCTTAATAGCAGGAATTTGTTAATCAAAACTACAGTAAATATATCAACGGTGCAATACTTTCCATGTCTAAATAAACAGGGTTTTTTCACTTTCACTTTTATCTTCAGGATGTCAAGCAAGAGATTAGAAGGCAATTTTGAAACTGAAGGGGGGGAGAGGAACCATGATGTTATTCTGTGGAAGTTATTTGATTGCTCTTCATAGTCTTTTCATTACAATTGGCATTTAGAAACTCAACCACACATGCCGCTCCACACCTTTCTACATGATACTGTTTCTTCCTGTTCTTCTTATCTGTAACTGTGATGATGCACAGCTTTCTCCTATTTCTTTCTTGTGGGTTTGTGCAGTTTCTTGATGTTTGTGACAGGCCACGATAGGGGAAGCTTTTATCACTGTGGGGTTTGGAGGCCTCAGTAAATTGAAAATTGCAAATGAAATCCACTGGGCTTGAATTCATCAGCTATTATGTCAGATGACCTTTGGCAGCTGCTGATAAAAATGAGAGAATGTTAGCTCTGATCCAATTTTCAGCACTAACCATTCCTTTTCAAATCCATTCACAGTCAGGCAGCAGACACATGGGAAGTGAAAATGATAGGGTTTCAAGAGAGCTGCATTGTGTTGCAGATTAAGATTTTCTCCCCCTATTTCTAGAGGTCGGCCCCCAGGCCCCTGTCTGGTATCTACCTATTGTCCAATCAGTTTCAATATCTGCTTTAGAGGACATGTTAGCCATCCTTACAGATAAGTGCTTACAGGAGAAAATGTTGGACTTAATAGTTTTGCTTAGGAGGCGTCAAGGGTCACAGTGTACCAATATTGACTGGCACATGTTAGTTTAATCTGACATTCTTAGGAATGCGACACTAGATTCTTTTGGAGTTGTTGATCTCTGAGATTTTTTGTTCCCAGGTCTAGGTTTTATAAATTTTATTTTTTCTGTAACTGTTTATATTCATGAGCTGCTGATATTCATAAAAAAGCCTGCCATGGCTGGACCCAGGTAGCCCTTACCTCGTACCCCTGTCTTAGGGGTTGCATAAATTATGTTGCCTGATGGTACCGTGCTCCTTCTCCTCAGAGAAGCTGGGAAGATACAGGTATTTTGTCAGCACTTGTGAACTATGCACTATGGAAAATTAGATAATGAGGCTTTCAAACCAAAATTAATGTGATAAATATAATTTTTAACCAGGTTAACTGTCAATCTTACCTTCAAAGGTCTTGCAGTCTGTGCAGCCCCTCCCTCTGCCTTTGGCTTCCTGAAGCACTCAGCACCTCCAGGAGTTGCTCAGTGGCTCAAGAGCCAAACCTAAGTTCAGAATAACCTTTTAAACCAACATCATGTTAATGTGTGTGCCCCACTCCCTACCAGCTTTTTCTCGCTAGTTTAAGAAGGAAAATAATGAAATTGTGGACTCTGTTCCCTTGAAAAAATAATGTATGTCATTAAAATTTAAAAGTTTTAGAATAGCACCTTTTACTGCTTAGTTCTTCAGTTTTTAGAGACATAGCTCCCATTGAATTCTCTTTTTAGAAGGCAATAATGATATGTAGATTGGACTTGTTTGGACAAGAATTCAAAAATCAGATTCCTTGACTGATCACATTGTCACTCTTCAAAACATCGCTGTTAGGTCTTCATTGGAAGATATTCCTAATATTCTTACCAAAATGTTTCAGAAGTACAATACCAACTTAAAATTGCATATGTTATATATTTAACATTTTTACTGATTTCCTTAGCTAGAATGTGAATAAATATTCGGCGGCCCAGTTTAATAAATAAATAATTTAAATCGCATTTATATAATAGGGTAAAAATATGAATGCTACTAAAATCTAAGAACTCATTTTAAAAATAAGTCAAATTTTTCTTACTTGCTTCTGTGTAACTATTGTTGGTCTAACCATTGGAGAATGAGGAACAAACTTACTGTTTTAAAGATTAATCTGGAATATGCACAGGCATGTTCATCAAATTAAAGCTAAAATTAAAGCTTACAAAGTTACATTTTATTTATTTCTCTAGATCACATAGAAAACTATTTCAGATATAAGTGTAGCTGTACCCTTTTATTGTAGGCAAATTGTATAGTTGACTCAAAGTAATCACCTATTTTGCATTATTATGTTGTCATCTATTCCAAATCTTAATTTTAAGATATAAAATTTGCATGGCAATCATTGTTATTCTTAGATCTGTTCATATATAAATCTTTGGAAAGCCTAACTGCGGATCCAAACTTTTCCTCCCTTCTCTATCTCTCCAGATAAAAGAATAAAAAAATTTCTTTCTCAACTTTCTTCCCTGTTCATGTGAATTTCTGATCTCTGCAATGGTATCTCTTAGCATTTTATAATGTTCCTATCACAAGTAAGGAATGTTCAGGAAATTTCAACAAATCTGAAGCATCTCTTTGTTAAATACATTCTTATATAAAACTGTGAGATTGATGCAAGGTATACTAGAATAAGTTTTTTTAAATAAAATTCCCTTGCTGGAAGCAGACATTTCTGAAGCCAGCAAGCAGAACTGGATGGAGCTCACCATGAAAGCCAAAGCCAGGCTGGGGCTGTCGGGGGCACTGGGGAAGGATTTCCCTGGAGTTTGTGCCTGTTCCCAGGTGCTCCAGGACTGATCAGTGTCCCAGGAGTTTGACTTTTCTTCTAAGAGGACTGGAGTGTGAGGAGCTGCTGCTGCTGGTCATTCGTTTGTTCTCAACCATCCTTATAAACTTCCCAGGACAGGGTTCTTTCATAGAGAACACCTGGAATTTGTTTGGATAAAGAAAATATTGGTACAGGTGATTTGGCCAACTTTTGTATCCCTCAGCTGAATATTTTTACTCACATCTTAGTTTTGGTCTTTAATAAGTCAATGAATAATGTAATTGAAAACCATTACATGGAATTACCATCAGAAAAGACAACTTCAGGTCATGTTCACAAAGCATATTTTGGTCAAACTTGATTTAAACATAGCTGTGTCTACTTTCAAATCAAATAAACAATTTTGAAAGCTATTAAACAGTGGTCTAACAAAATATAGCATGATTCTTTCCAAGTTATTCCAGAAAATAGAGAATGCAAAAATAAAGACAGATTTTTGGGGGGTTTTTTATGAGGGGTTTTGGTTCTCATTTTTGGTTCTATATTTTCCATTAAACATTCCAGGATTTTTTCAAGTGTTTAATAATTTGTTAAATTATATGACACTGTAGTTGCTGTACTCTAGTACTTAAAACTGAATGTTTTTTTCTACCAGACTTTGCAGACAATATTTTGCTAGGCAAAGTGTACATAGACACAAACTTTCCTTTAAATCCTGCAAACCTATTCTAGTAGTATGTTTAAAATGTGGTGTTAATAGTTGTGGCAACCTTAAAAAAATCCTATGAAAATGAAAACCATTCCCACTAAGCACCCAGTGAAATGCAGTCCAAAATGTGTCCACTGTTTCTGAAACCCAAAGTGTTCCTGGAGGACTTGAAGTGTCTCCAGTGACAGAGGAAATGGATCTCTTTGATAAGAAATGATTTCTGTGCAGAAGTTTTCCAACACTTCCTTCCATCTCCTGCCTGCCCAGAGCAGGGCAAGGGCTGGCCCAGGGAGCACCTTCCCTGCTCTGTCCATTTCTTTGTGTGTCTGCTTGGCCCCCTGTGCTCCTGTACAAGTGGACAAAATTTGGCTCTAAATGTTTACAAACTTTATAAATCTTAGTTGTAAAATATATCCCTCAAAGCATGCATCAGATCTAACCTCTTGGTTTGTACGTATTAGTGAATTTTAAACAAATGTCCAGTATTTAGCTGAGTCTAATTATAATCCAAGCAAGATTGGTTTGCTTTTTCTTTGACATGCATCCCTTTCATGCTGTAAATGGGGTTAAAATCTGATGCTGGGGCTATATCTGGTAAACTATGTAAATACTGCATCCATATTCTTGTAGTATTATACAACAAAGTTTTGGGGAATCCTTGTTTAAAGTGAAGTCCAAGTGCACTTACTCAGAAAATGTGTAATGAGAAAGAATAGAGCATTTATCCTGCACAGTTCACAGTTTAATTAGGCAGAAAAAATTAGTGGCAAACAGTATTTGTGGAGAGGAGGAACAGGCTTGTAAATGTGTAGGCACACACAGAATTTTATTTTTATTTTATGTTTCTGTATATTTAAATGTTGTCATTCTAAGAAGTTGCTATGGTCAGGTGAGGAACATGCTTTAAATTAGCAAAGAGATGTGTTTTTGCCTGATTCATCTTACTGATTTGTTAGGGGGCCTTTTCTCAATTTGCAATTTGATTTAGTCTTGTGTTTGAGTGTCATCTCCTAAATATAGACATCAACTGAATGTCAGATAAGTACTATTTTATTTTGGCTATCTCATCTTCCATCAATTCATGTACTGCTTTTCATAAAAATGGTAGCAGGATCAATATTTGTAATGGTTAAGTTAGTTTTTCAAAGCCTTTAATCATTCTCCCAGATGACTTTTTCCTTCAGTGTTCAACATGACTCACTTCTGGAAAAACCCTTTTTATAAACAATGTTTTCCTCATCCTGGTATTGAAAAAAAAAAGTTCTGTGAAGAATCATAAAGTGAAACTAAAGCACCATGTGGGGAGGATTTATCACATGGAGGTTGATGTTTGCTTCCTTGGGCTGTTTGCTGTTCAGGAGATCACCAAGGGTATGGATGAGAGTCCAGAATGACTTCATTGAAGTTGGTGACTTTATTCCAGTGATGTTGGGGTAACTAAGATGAGATTTTGGTCACTTTGTGTCCTGTATTTTCCCCAAGGTGTGACATGCAGTTGCCATTTCAGTGATCCTGCAGAGTCCCAGGAATTTCAGCAGTGTCCTGTCATGCAAGCCCTGTGTGCTGTGTTATTCCTCACGTGTTCAATGCTGACTCCACCAATGAGCATTTCATGTGTGCAGGTCTTTTTCTGAATGATGCTTCAGAGATGACACACTGAAGCTTGTGGAGCAATTCATGCTGCTGTTAAAGAAAATATATTTGCATCTCTTTAATAAGGACATCTGGGGAAAATGCTGATCCTTCTGTTTAGAAAAATTTTAGTGTTCAACTTTGAAGGGTTATAGGCAACATATGTGCAAATGGAAAATCAAAGCAAAAACACTAAAACATGTTAAAATCTGATTTTATCTTAGGAATGACCACTCATTCAGAATCAGATAATACTTTAGACTTCATCTCTTAATGCAGTTAGGAGTCATTAAATTGAACATTAGTGTATGTGGAATCATACTTTCATATGGGAAAAATCACAAATAGAAAAAAAAAATCTATTAGCTGCCTAGATTTTTATTCATTTGCGGAAAGAATATTACTCTCAAGATGAAAAATAGTAGGTTGTTCAAGTTTTATACGCTTAAAAGTCCTGGAAAAAGTAGCCATCTCAAAATTCAGAATTTTGGCCAAGTTTCTGCCCCAGAGGCATTCCCTTAGCTATCTTTCCACAGTGGCATCAAGTATTCCTGAAATGTTTACACTCTGTGGAGTGTGGGTGTATCCACCCACTCAGATTTTCTGCAAAGGGAAGAATGAACTTCATTGTGCACATGGACTTGAAAGGTTTCTCCCAATAACGAAGGGGACCAGTGGGATCCCACTCAGAGTTTTCAGCCCATAAGGAGCATCAGTAAAGTCTTGCAAACAGGGGATCCTGTACCCAAAATGCTGGGTTTTCTTCCCAGTTCTTCCCTCTGCAGTTCTGCACTGCAGGCACCACTACAGAGCAGCTCTGTGTGATTTTCTAAACTAAAAGACATAGTTTTCAGCAAGCTGTCTTGCCGAAATTATCAAAATTGTTGGATGGTCTGTAATTACAATTTTCTATCTTCATCAGGTGAATTGCGTATTTTTTTCTCCCTTTAGAGGATGCAGATGCTTTGCAAATGACTTCTGAAAAGGAGTTGTACAAAGAAATCAAGTTAATATCTTGGAAGTCTTGTGTGCATGTGATGCTGAGATGCTGCTGAAATTACCTAGTTAACAGTGTAGGATGAAGAACAAAAAACCAAGACGTCCCAGAATGCAGTTCAACAATCATTAATTTCTTTTTTGAAGTGGTAAGGACAGTGACATGAACAAAAGAGAATGAGAGCTATGCTTGTTCATACTGTTCTCATTTTATGCTGGTTGTCCTTGCTCTGTGGTTGTAGAAAAAGCCAAGGAAAACAAGAAATGTTTCTAATTAATTTCTTAGATTTGTGATACCAGCATTCTCTGACAAATGTTTTTCTTCACATTTGGGAATCAATGGAAGAACTTTGCAAATATTGTAGATCTGGGTCAAGATCTCGTGTAATTTTCGGGGGTAATTCTTGTTGCTCTTGTCTAATTTAGAAGGAGAAGGATTTACTTTTGAATTCAGTATTTTTGCTTCAGTCACATATTCCTTTCCATGTGAAATTTGATGACGCATCTTCCATGGGTCAGTGAATAATCTAAAATTTTCTTATAAAATTTGCTACTCTAAAAATTTTGGTGAACTATTGTTAAACAAAGGGATATCTGTCTCGAAGCCTATTTATGATGGATTCATAGCCTGAACAGGGAGAGTGACAGTGATATTGAATTCATTTTACTTAAATTGAGTCTGATAGTTCAGAATAGTTCAGGCTGCTCTCCTGGTGAAACTTGCTTAGATTTTTTCACTTGTTCTACCTTAAAGAATGGATGAGAATTACTTGTTAAATCAGATTTGCAACATATTAAGTGAAGAGAAATAACAAGGTCTATAAATTACAGGGGAATGAGTGATTTTTCTCCAGAGGCTTGATTAATTTGCTATGTCATTGTCTTTTGATACTTTCCATTTTTCTTTCTTTTTTTAAATTTATTTTTCAAATTGCAAATTGTTCCAAAGCCCAGCAAATTGATCTCTTCACTTGAGTTTTATATGCACCTTTCATTTTAAAGACTAAACTTATGTCTCTGTATATGGAACAGGTAATGGATTCAATTTCATGAAATATAGTATTGAAAGATGCAAAATCACCTTAAAAAGTTGTTGTTAAATCCAGCATTATTTTTGAGACTATTATTTGCTCTCTTTGGTTCAACAAAGTGATAATGCAATTTCCAGGTAGCGATTGCTTGTAGAAAAATATTTATTTTGAGATTTTTTTTTTTAAATTATTATTGTTAGATTTTTTTATACTGATTGGAATTGTTTCTGTGTGTTATTATGGTTTATCAGTAGAGAGCTTTGGGAGGTCTCATGCAGTCAAATGTTGCAATAAAAGCCTGGTGAGCCTGGCAGCTGGGAGCATTGATGCCACACAGTGTCTCTCTGTCAGTGGCATCTGGATGTGGGCCTGGCCTCCTTCTCAGGCTGTTGGCTCACGGCACTGCTGCCTATTCAGATGTATCTGTGCTAAAGCATAACAAATTTACATATGCTTTGCATAAAGCTTTCAAGCCATTGCTTCTGTGGTTCAGGTTGCTACACTGGAGATTAATCGGAAAACAAAAGTATTATACCTAGCAAATTATTATCCACAAAATGTATTTTCACCTTTCTGCATTTTTTTTTAAATTATTTTTTGTAAATGGGTTGCTTGGGACTTTTGTATTTCTGGTGCAGGAATAAATGGAAATGGGGAATTGAAGGACACACATTGGTAAAAATAAGAAAATAATATTTTCCTGAAGAGTAGGCTGGATGTTATTTCCACCTTCTTTTCATTACTTAAAGAACAAATATTAGATGTATTTAAACTATAATTCAATGGTTGGGGCTTGTGAAAATAGCACTCGTGCTTTTCTCTCTAAGTCCCTCTGCTGTCCTTATTTCAACCGTAAAAGAATGACAGGGAAGTTCATGGTGAGTTGTTTCATACAGGGAGGTTCTCAGGTGACCTAAATGCCACCTTTTATGTAGCCCTTCCCCACAGCTGTCTGCATCTGAAAGAAGAGTTTGTGTAGCAGTTCATGCCTAAAAGCAGGTTGATAATCAGTTAGGCCAAGGAATAAAGCTTTCTTTTCTGCTGTTGTTAGAAAACATGGAATGGAAAAAAAAAGTCCAGTTGGTTGTTACTGGTGCAGGACTGTGAGTTTGGGAGGAGAAGCAACAGCCCAGTTCCATGAGTTCTGGGTTTCCATTAAAGGTTCAAGTGACTGGAATATTTTGAACTCTAGGAAAGGATATATATTATTATTTCCCTTCAGGAAATTATATAAGCAGTCATTTTTTGCCTTTTACTCGTTTCCATGTCTCCTAATGTGCAGGTAAACCTTGGCAGGTAGGATATATTTAATGACATTTATTTAATTACTTCTGGCTATAACCAAAAGTTGTTCTGAGGAGAATGCTGAGCTTTATATTTCTAACAGACCAAGTACGTAACATAGCTGAGCTTTGAACAGAGTGATGTATTAGATATATCTGACCAACTAGTTTCTTTCACATGCAAGGCAAAACTCTGAAATCGTGACTTGTGATTCTTTTCTCTCTTTTTTTGGCCCAGTAAAGACTTGGTGTTGGAAGATAGTGCTGTTATATCATGTTTGGAGTATGAGAATGACATTGGATTACTGGCAAAATCTGCAGTTACTGGCTTCTCTGAGTCTATGTTCACGTCTTTTCCCTTTCTAATACATGTCTTCTTGCACAAGATTATATATTTTACTTAATCAGCATATCTGTAACCATGCACAAAGATGAAAAATGTGGTTTATGCTATCCGAAGAGTATCCTGATATAGCTCTAGTTGTATCTAGGAATTGATTAAATACTACTGTGCTGAGCATAGAGCAATCACATGAACAGATAACTTTCATGCCCCATTGTAACAGGAATTTTCAAAGTCTAAATTAATGAGAATGAAATTGTCCTTCAGAAGAAATTCATGCACCTTTGATGGTAAAATAAAAGTAATACTAATTTCCTGCAGCAGTCATGTGTATGTCATAAGCACTGACATAAGAAACAAAACCGAATTGACTCTTAGAATTACAGGCTTTGAAAATGTAGCTCCAAAAATGTATATAATTATACAATATTTATGTTTTTATCTCTGTAGGCATATATATGGGTATATTTAAGTTCCTTGAAAGAGTATTTGGGAGTGTTGCCATGAGCTGGACTCGGAACAAAGTATTTGTGCCTATTCTAAATTTGTCCGCAGTTGTGAACTCTGCCAGGTCATCTTGTCAAAACATCATTTTGAACTCTGAAATAAAGAGAAGAGAAACAAACATATTGGATTAAAACACACTTCCAGTGTTGTCAGATAATTACCAAAAAGAAAGTGCCTGCACTGGAAATATCAATAACTGTAATGTGTGAGATTTGTTAAAACACACAAAATCGCTCTCCACTGACTGTCACTAATATTTATTCGTCCGGTGACTGTTAATCACACCAAGTTTACAGTCCCGTGTAGCACCTGTCACAGGTGTTGATCATTAATCAGCTATTACAGCAGTTTATTCTGCTGCTGACAACTTGCAATTTTCTACTGATTCAGCTAGTTTGTCAGGTGGGAATTATGGCATAGCACATGTGACAAAACACATCACACATTTCTCTCTCTCTCTCCTCTCTCTCTCCCCCCTTCTTTTTTTTTCCCCTTTTTTTTTTTTAATTTTCAGGCTTCTCTCTCTTCCTCTCTCTCCCCCTTTTTAGACAAACAATATCTGGGAACTCAGAAGTAATAAGGCGGAATGTATAATTAATTACCCAGCTTGCTCTAATTAGGGATGAATAAGTTGTGTCCCTCTCATCATCACAAATGTGGTGATGGGTAATACCAGTTTATGCTGTATTAACTGCAAATATGCAATCCTTCTGAGAGCACTTTTGTTGATGAATTTGATGAATGTGACAATAATTAGCAGAGACAGATGAGAGCTAAATTACTACTGACAATGTAATGCTATCCCGCTCGAGGGTCTGAGAACGTGGCAGGCTAACATGGCAGGGACCGGGGCCTCGTTTCTAATTAATAGTCATCTTTTTTTTTTCTCTCCTTTTTTTTTTTCTTTTTTTTTTTTTTTTTTTTTGCCAGTGGGGAAAAAAAAAAAGGAGGAACGGTAATTGTTTTCGTCAAAGGCTGCAGGGAGTTATCAGGGTAATAAAGTTAATTAGCAGAACAAACATCCTTTCACTGCCTTACCAGATTGAGGAAAAGAGGGTAATTCAAACTGCAGAAAGATATGACTAGATGAGATGATAAGGAGAAAAATTTTACACAGGAGGCTAACAGAGAAGAATCAATTTTTTTCTTCATTTCTTTTGGCTTAGTCCAAGGAAAGGAATTATACATTCTCTTCTTTCAGCTCATGAAGTTGCTTATGTAGAAAACTTTATTGTTATGATTTTTGCAATGGATGGGAAATGAAGTTAAGAAATATCATATTACATTGTTCCATTTCTTCAGGGCCTTCCGAATAGCAATTGTTTTGTTACATTATGTGCAATTTCCTTTTTATTAAAGTGACTTTTCCTAATATCCACAGCACTATATTGATCCCGTAATGTTCTTCAAAAAGAAACCTGTTTTTACTTCGTCTCCAGGTCTTCAATGGACCCATTGAGTGTGGCCATTGTACAAGGTTCTGAAGTAGCTAGCTTAGAGTTTGAATTAGTTGATGGATTTCTTTGAGCAGCATTTCTTTTACTATCCTCTAGTGTAACTATGAAAAGAAGGTCCTTGTTCCTGCCAGCGTTAATGCATGTGACCAGCTTTATGCATGAGTAGTCCCATTACATTTGCCTCCATTCACTTACTTGTACACATAGGCAGGGCCAAGGTCCGAAAGGAGAGAGCCTTTCAAAAGTAGTAACATTGAGGGGTTTAGGTTACTGAGCATGGCAGTTCTTATTCTCATGTATTTGCAGGGATGTTACCATCTCTCTTGCAGGATTTTTGGCCTACCTCTATGACAAGGCAGACACTACTGCACTCTGTTTTCACATCCTGTCTGTACACAGGGTCTTGCAGAAGTCCAGAAGGTTTTGTAAACCCAGAGTGACCTGTCAAAGTTAAAATGTTTTCACATGATGGGGTATTGGAAAAAATACTGGAAACACCAAATCAAGGTGTGCCAGCAATTTTGAGATGTCTGACCACATTTACATGGCTTTACAATCCAGGGTGAATATGAGGTCAGTCAAGGGAGTCTCCTGTCCAAGGAGAATAAAGCAATCTGCTTTGCATTTAATGCAAAAGCAAAATGAAAGGGTTGGTAGTGACTGAAGCCAAACTAATATCCTGTAAGTTTATACCCCCTGTTACCCACTGACACAGTGCTCTGCACTCTGTGCCCTTGGTTAAAGCCACTGCCTTGTCCTCTGGAGCCACTGAGGACAGCTCTGACAGAGAGGGTTGGTCTCCTCCTGGCTCAGGTGGGTGCTGCAGGGAGCTGCAAGGCTCTTTCTTCCAAAGAGGAGATTCTGCTGCTTAGACCACACCACACTGAAAGGGGACCCCAAACTGAGGGGTGCTTCACATGCGCTGTTTTGGTACCCATGATAGACTCAGTATATTCAAAGCAATGAGAGCTCTGTATTTCCACTGCCCAGCAGCCTCTTCCTTCAATAAGGCTGAATGACCCAGAGATTAGGAAAACTCCTGGTGACGTTTAGTTCTTTGAGCATTCAGGTGTGACCACACCTAAACTCCTTAGGTTGAACTTTGAAGAAAGTGCTCCATGAAATTTTCTTATAACTGAGGACTCACCTTCTATAGTCCACTTCTGTCTCTCCTGTGCTACTTCCAGTCTCTCAGACTGACTTGAGCCAACTTTTCCTCAGTCATTACTGTCCCTGCCCTTCTACCTCTCTGTGCTCATTTCTCTCCTATTTTAACTTCCTTCTTTTTTATTCTGGCAGCTCCCAGGCAGTAACCTGTGCTGTGTCAACAGCGTTGGCAAATGCAGTTATTGTCATTAGAAGAGCAAATCCGTTCCATTTTCTATCATACTGGTAACACTTCCTATATTTGTTAAAAGAACTTCTAAAGAGGGGATAAAATATAGAAGAGATATTTGATAATGTTTTTTCATGGCTTCTTAAGCAAAGAGCTGCATATTTGAGTAGGTGTTAGACTGGAATACTGGGGTTCTGTCAAAGAGGATGAGACAGCAAGTATGGAGCTGCTCAGGATCAGATGTTTTTTCACAGTCCTGTTCTTCATTTACAGTCTGGGCAGACAAAACTCCCCATCAGGAGGTAAATGCAACAAGCTGTGAGCAAAGTATGACCAAACCATTAACAAAGAACTGTGCATTAATCTCCTTTAATAATTACTCACCGTAAACATAATGTATTTATTAATATAAAGCTCTAGACTTGTGTCTTCCATATGTTTGTTTTCTGTCTTCAAACCCCCAGTGGTCAGTGGGGAAAAATCTAGAACCCCAGTGGCCACAGTATTTTATGGTTCCACAGCTTAAGGCTGACTTTGACATTATCTAAGCAATTTTAAATGTTCTGTTTGCAGAAGAATTTCTCCTTCTGTCAGGGAGTTCTGGTACTGCAGGATCAACACTAAATGCGCTATTGAGAATAAATACTCAAATATTTATTGACCAAAATACAGTAGTAAGCAGTATGTTCATTTTTAGCTTCTTCCTCAGTGGAGTTTCTTAGACACATCAGCTCTTAACCTGAAGTCTTACCTGGCAGTGCAAATCCACTTTTTATATCATCCAGCTGTTTTGCCTGTGTTTGAAACCCTCCAGCTTTGTCCTATACCACCCTGAAGCCTTCTGTGTGTGAGCTGAGCCCTGTGTGACTGTGGCCTGCCCTTTTTACCCACTGTTGCTCAGTCAAATCCAGCTTTCCCTCTATCACCCAGTTATCAGCTTCTCATATGCAGAGTGCAGTTTCCTCTCCCCAGCCTCTACATGTGACCCTGTTTCCCTGATGCCATGTGAAAAGTCCCTTCCTCTCTGCACTGGTGCTTCTTCCTTGGAAGATTAGAGAAAACAGAAAGAATGTGGGTTTAGTGTAACCTGATTATCCAAATAGTCAGCCACCACCTCAACTACCCAGTGTATACCATCTCTTTCTTTTCAATATTCCCACATCTCTCCATTATAATGACCTGGAGAAAAGGGACCATGTGCTTTTCTTACTGAAAAGTGCCCAGAGAGCGCCGCTGTGTGAGCCAGCAGGTCAGCAATAACTGAGAGAATATTTTAGCTCAGTAGAATTTTTCATTTGAGAGTGGGAAAATGCCCTGTTATTTCATTCTTGTTTTTCTTCTCTGGCTCCCACACTTGACACTAACTGATTTTCTGCATGAAAAGGGATAAAAGAAACCATCCTGTCTAAATCAGCTTGGCATTATGGAGTTCGGTGGTTACTGTAGCTGTGCCTTTTTCACCTGGCTGGTGGAGGGAGCATCTTTTCATGTTTATTGATCAGGGTGCTTCCTAGCCATGGATGAGCTGAGCTTTTGCTTCTAAAATCAAGTGTATATTCAAATTGTGAGGGAGTTGAAAGTGCCTCAAAATGTAATAATCCATTATTTCTCAATAGAGCCTTTAATTAGAAAAGAGGCCTTAGAAATTAGCTGAATGTACTTTAATTATGAACCTTACCTTTATTAGTAGTTTTGGAGGTATATTTACCACCACTAAAATCCTGTTTTGTGGATTTTTTTTGACTGCTTACTCCAGTGAATGGGGTTTATCCACAGGGTGTAGAGGACTGCTGTCAATCTTAACTTAGATGAACATAAGATTGTAATCAAACAAGCCTGAAGGATTCAAATATATTTCTAGTGACAAAATTATTTAAATGTTCTTTTGTGCAATGGCGGTTTTGCAGTGCTGTCTAATGAAATTGTAGCACTGCCTAAAATCATTTAAAATTGCATGCAAACAAATATTTGTACACAAGGTGGTGATGTTAGCAACCAGCTTCTTTTTATTGACAGCCCACAACAAATAACAACAAATTGTTTATGTTCTGAGGTATCTTCAGCTAACTTTGGAGACTTGTACGAGGACAGATCTGATATATCAGGAAAAAAACTGTGAATTGGTCTCCAGGTATCAATGAAAAAAGTGTGGAGCTTAAAATGTCTTCATCTCTTACAGGTTTTCTCATTTTCTTATGACATAATTGCACCATGAGAATCATATAAAATTTCAAATATAATGATGGTAAAAGCAACATGTATCTGAAAAGGTAGCTAGTGCAACCTTTTATTAAAGACATCTTTCATATTTTAAATATTTCTCATTCTACAACTAACTGGTTTAAAAATAGCAGCAGTTAAGACTGTCTGGGAAGAAAGGAAAGTCTCTTTTTTAAACAGCCAGAGAACAAGGATAGAGCTAAAACCAAGGAAAGGGGTAATAAATAATGACAACAGATGTTTGTAAACCTTTTGCTCCTGTGTTCACTGTTTCCATGTGTTTTCTTGTCTTGATGTGCTGTCAGCCTGCTCTCACCTGGGACTGGTGATATCTTATCAAAGCCTAAGCAGTTCCTCTTCACAACAGGCAGATAATAGTGCCTTTCAATTTATCATACGAGAAGTCTAAAAGAACCATGGGAACGATTGGTCAGGTGACAGCTTGATGGACATTTTGACAGCCCTGGAAGCATCATGGGAAATGGTTGTCACCTGATTTTTCAGAGCAACTGGGGAGATAACCTTCAGCATGACAGGAAAAACAAAAATCTGAATATTTGTGTAGGGTTTGCTAACAGCCGTAATGCTCACTTAAGTGATAATGGGGATGAATTTAGATTGCTTGAAATGGAATTATCTGAGCTGGGATCTGTTTAGCCTGTAAATGTTTTTGACATCTTTAGCTGTTATTCAATACTTTTGCTGAATGTAATTCTTCTAGCAGAGGCAATGTAAGAAGTGCAGATTAATTATTTGGTTTGTATTTGGTTGGGCTCTCTGCACAACAGTGTACTGTCTCCTAAATAAAATGGAAAGAACAGATCCCTAAAAACTTTTTCTTCTTGCTTTGTGCATTATTGTCATGACTGCCCAAAAATTGTTCCTTGCTCACTATGAAATACACTCTATTAGTGAAAACCAGACAGATGTTTGCACCTGGAACCACCCCCATGATGGCCACTTCTGTGGACTCCTGCTGGGATTCACAATTGGGGCAAATATTGACCTTTTGGGCACCATATCCTACTCTTAGGTCAAGTCTGAAGCTTCTGAAAATGCTGGCATTGCTGCCATCACCATTTTGCTGCTGTGGGTAAATTCAAGATGCAGTTTTCTTCATAGTGTAGCTCTGATAATTCTCAAAAAAAAACCTGAAAATAAAAAACAAATCTTAAAAAATAAGATCAGTTTTGAAGGAGAGACTGGGTGGCAAAAATTGTTGAGCACTTGTTCTTTAGCTCCAAAACTTGGATAAGTGTCACGTGTATGAGACATTAAATCAATGTGGTGATCTCAGCTCCAAGAGGAGCAGAGGCTGGAGTGATGGGTGGATTCTACTTGGAAGAAGTCCTGCAATTAAATTGATGAGTGCAATCAAGAGGACATGCACTGGAAACCATCCCTGTACTTAGTTTGAAACTTCACAGCAAATTTGAGCAAGCCATTAAGGTTTCTCAGCTTTTTCTCCTTCTGATTCTTCTTTTGTCAGTCTAACCATGATGCCATCACATTCTCTCACTCCTTCTGTATCAGTGATGTCCACGTCACCTTCAAGCAATCTTGTGTTTCCCTGCCATCAATATCTTTTGGTTTTGAGGTTCTGAGTTCTTCTTGCAGCCTTTTTTTTTCTCTGTTTATTATCTCCACTCTCTCTGTTGCACGTTAAATG
The DNA here is from genome assembly GCA_013400215.1 of Cisticola juncidis. Taxonomy (NCBI): domain Eukaryota; kingdom Metazoa; phylum Chordata; class Aves; order Passeriformes; family Cisticolidae; genus Cisticola; species Cisticola juncidis. Next base: position 1,294,467 of record VXBR01010506.1, read on the forward strand.
ACAAACACAACTCTTGTCTGCAGAACCTTGTTCTCTGAAATTTTTAGCTGACATCATATCCTGCCTTCTTTACACTTCAGAGTCCCTGTTTTGAAACGTGCTTCAGTGCTTTCTGTAATGAAGTTTGTAAACCAAGTATTTCTTTTACAAGAGGGGTAGTGGCAATACTGTTATTCTCTCTCCCCTGCTGAGGGACAGACGGTATAGACACATATTTATGATCACTGGCTGGCATAGAATAACACATAAATTCAGTAAATAAGAGGGTCCTTTTTTCAGCATTAAATTGACATTCTCTCCTTCTTCTCTTTCCAGAGACAAATTTTAATGTATTGGTAAAAGTTTCAACAAGTTGGAGACACTATCAGAGTTCTGCTGTCAGAAATTTCAACATTTCATTGAGACCATATTTAGTATTTATGATGTTATATAAAATATATTCTTACTTATAATTACAACGTTGCCTAGATAATTTTGCATATTTTCTATCTTAACCATCAGTATTATAACTGTCAGTAACATTTATATATTCCATGATCTGAAGCCTGTTAATTTTGGGGACTGCAGTTTAAAAATACCAGTTTAGAGTGTGCCTGTGTGCAAGCATGCAGGGTGTGCCTGCACACACGCCCCACTCCTCACTGACTGAATTTCAGCAGAGCAAGGTGTGAGTTAATTGCAGGCTGGTTGTGCCTGGGGATGTCCACAGCTCTCAAGGACACAGTGGCTCTGGGCAGGCCATGGCAGATGGTGTGTTTGGATGTGGGTTTTTCCAGATGAAGGTAGAGAAATCTCTCTTTAGGCTTTCACAGCTTGCCATGTAAATACTATTGTTCCGGTCAGCTCTGATTTATATCCAAGGCTATGGTAAAATAAAAAAGGGCCCTTACCCTTCTGTCACAAACTCCTCTTTGTTGAAGTTTCTTTTGTCAAGTAGCTGATACTCTGACTCATCTTTTTCAGTACTGTGCTTAGTTTCAGAGCTCAGTATTGTTTTACTCAAAATACACTTTAATTGCAAACTTAGTATTTCCTGAGTAAAATTTGCAAGTTTACTACATGTTTTAGATTTAGTATTTTAATACATTTTTATATGATTTTTGCACAGCGATGCTGAAAGAATCATCTAAGTTGTGATTTTCTACTTTTTTTTTAAATAATGGTAAAATCTCCTACGGTAAATTAGTTTAACAAATATTTCTGAGTGTATCCACTGCTTCTACAGAATGCAAGTTTGCAACTGAAGGTTTTTCTCCCTGTATTTTTGCAAACAAACAATGTGGTTGTCAGAGAACCTAATCTGTATTTGAGCTGACAAACAACCAAACAAAAAAGGTATTTAGCAAGGCCTCTGATTTCCCTAATGACAGAATATACCCATCAAGGAAACTCAGTAGCAGCTGCTCCATTGTGTTAAAGATTTGAAGATGGCTTCGTTTTGAAAAAGTTTGGAGGATTTTCTTTACTTTCACCAGAGAATATGTAAAGAGGCTTTTTTTTTTCTTTTTGGTGTAGGAAGAGAGAAATCAGCTGATTAACCAACTTAATGCTGCTTTCTGTGGCTGTGTAGTGGGTTCTTCAGTTTCAAGACTAAATCTTGTGTGTCAGTTGTGATCAGATAATTGCTGATAACAAATACAGCTCGCTCACTGGGCTCTCACATAACATCCATCTGGAAAAACACCAACATGCACCACATGGAAAAGAGGAGGATCCTCATCTGCTTGTGGGTGACTGTTTATTTCTTATCCTGTTAACTCACATCCTCTTTGAATGTTAATTATTTTATTCTAACTGCTTTTATAATTTAAGTTCATAGCATCCATTGCCATAGTGTGATGAGGCTTCCAGAGAGTTCTAATGAAATAAGTACAGTATTTGCATGGTTGGGTGAACATTTAGATCTGGTTTTCCCTTGAGGTGGAAAATCGATCTTGTGCTAAACAAGATAGATATTGATAAGAACACTGATATTGAGTCCTGCTGAAATCAATCTTTTCTCGTAACTGATTACAGGATTCTTTGAGTAACATCCAAAGGAATTCAGTAATAAAACTGTGAAGACGTGAATTGTCTGGGTAAAGAGAAAGAGTAAAGAGAAATAAAGAGTGAACTGTGAAATCAGTGTGAATGACTTAAACAAGAGAGGAAATCCTGGGTTAGACAAATGTAGTCAATAAAACCTCAGCAGGGGAAGCAGGAGTGATAAGGAGAATGAAATAACAGATGCGAACGGTTTCAGTGAAGAGCAGCTGTGTTGGAAGCAGTAAGAATAAAAATACCAGGCAAAATCTGGTGGTTTGACTGGGGCAGAAGAGCACTCCTGTCTCACAATCCTCATCCTAGAATTTTTTACAGAATTCCAATTGCCCTATATTTGCTGCTTCCATGTATTCCATGTTTTCAGATTGCAAAATTTGTAATTCATTGGCAGAATTAGATATCCTTTTATTCCACTGGTGACGGTGGCTTGCTATATTCTGAATTTGTCTGGAATGAAGGAGTGGGTCCTTAGCTACAATCTGTGCAGCCAGGATGTTTGCAGCACTGGTGGCACTTAGGAATATTTGGAGGAGAAACGGGAGTGCTGTTCACCAAACAAGGCACTTGACCACTCACTCGTAAGTGCTGACGATTCCTTATGACACTTTTACCCGTCAAGAAGAGTGTAAGTAGGATTCATGCATCCTGGATGTGTATCATTTAGAATATTTCGCACTTTGTGAGTGTTCTGAGCTTTAGAGAGAAGAAAAGAAGCAGCATTTGTTTGCTGGCATAGGATGCATCTTCACAAGAGGAGCTTTGTGAGTGTGTGTGTCTACCTGTTCTTTTTTGAAGTACTTAGCTGCTGCTTTTCAGTGTTTGGTGTTTCGCTGGCGACCTGGAGGCACTTAGCTCCTCCATGAAGCATTGTCTACCACAGACAGTTCAAAGGACTCGAATTCATGGTTTCAGTAGGAGTTCAGCTATGAAACAATAAGGCTCAGGCACAGGCATGTCAAAGCAGGTGGTTTCCTCACCATTTCACTCTTCCTGAATTCCTTTTGCTGCTCTCAATGCCCCTCTCAATGCTTCTCTCTCCTCATCTGGCCTATACTCCAAGACAACAATCTTTACATGTGTATGTATATATTACATAAATAGATATACAAGTCCCCTAGAGATTAATTTTTAAAAATTATTATTTATAATAAGAATTCACAGGATTAGACTGAGTTCACAAGTTTGCTTGAGTGATAGAATATTCATAGTGATCATAATGAGGTCATCATTTCCCTAAACCAGGAAACGTTGGCTAGGTTGTCAAGTGTTGTTTGCTTACATCTAGCCATAAAGCTAGGTCAATATTTAAATGAATCTACAGGTCCATCCACATCTTCTTTTTCAAATCTGAGCAAAATGATTGAAATAACACACCTGGGAAGTTTCACAGCTTCTGCTTTATCGGCTTCCCATCAGTAAGAAAGTGTGAGTTCATTTATGAACTCATTATTGTACCCTGAAGTGGACACAAAATCTATTTCAACTTAGTTCTAGAATGCTGAATCTAAATTAATTTGTCTTAATTGAGACACTTTTTTTGCATTTGATATTTGAAGATAGGATTAATTCACAGCCATCTGTTATCTTATCTTGCCTTGGTTAATGATAGGCCCAGCAGTTTGGGGAAATGAAATGAACAGGCACAGGGGTCACTGTCATTATCTGGATCATTTCATGTGATGCAAATTAAATCAGGTACATCACGGCAGCTACAACTGTGTGTAGTTCATTTACTGAAGGCTCTCACATTGACCAGTTATAATTTTAGCTTAAAAAGCTCATATTTATGTCTTCAGGGCCCTATCCTTGATACTAGACATGTGCAAAGGGTGGACAGAGATGTGGTAGCTATTTCCTTTTGTACCTGCTTGATTCTTTAGTCCGTTCTTGCATGCCTGGGGTTTGGTAGGAAAAGAAGCATCTGGATCGTGGGTGTTCTGAAGGGAAGGGACATTCCCCAGTTACACAAATATTGTTATGAGCTGCAATTGTGCAACCTGTTCACATCTATAGCTGGAATTGGTATCCAGGAAGGTGGTTTAATTCTGAAGAGGGAGCGGGGGTGCTCAAAGCACAGCAACATGGGGATGATATTAAGGATGTTAAAGATATTGAGTTCAGAATCTGACAATTACAATGCAAATTTCACTTGTGAAACTGCAAACAGTCCAGTGACCCAGTTACACTGAGCTGTTTATTTTCTATTTATTGTCATATGTAGAGGCATTTCTCAGTTGTTTGGCCTCTAATGTATAGATTTCCTTACCAAAAATCTCTACATAAGATTTTGACTTTCAGCACCTTGGTGATGAAAAGGAATTCCAGAGCCAGCACAAAGCAGTGCCAGAGCTGATAAATACCCTTCAACAGTGATGAAAATTAGGTTCTGACACGATTCTGGCACAGGCAGAAACTTTCAAACAATGTAGCTGTTATTATTTTGGTCATGGGGAGAAGCTTTTACTACAAGACTAAATCACTTATCAGACGTTTAATTAAAACTTTAGTGCTTTTCAGGTTAAAATCTTCTCTACTTAACAGAAATGGGGACTGGAAAGTGAAGTAACTTAATCAGTGCCCTGTAGTGAGTGTTCAGCAGTTCTTGGGCTTGCATGCAGGAATCCTGCTTTGCAATCTCATCTGGTAAATCTCTCCCATCTCAGACCAACTGCAGCTCTGCAGTTCCACCAGCATTATCCCTGATTTGCACCTGTGTTTTCCAGGATCAGCTCTAGTGGTGGAGGTTTTGTTAGTGCATTCACATTTTATTGCATTTCTCTGCAAATGGTTTGTGCAAGTGTTGCAATGTTTTCTTTACTTGACTAAATATTTTAAGGCTACACCAAATTTATTAATATTATTATTATTGTTTTGCTAATGCACTGACTTGTGTATTTGGTAGTAAGCAGTTTCCCGTCTGTGGCTGAATGATAGAAGCTAAAGCTGATATGGATTTTCTATTTTCCATCACTCCATATCATTTGTAAACTCTTTAGTTCTGTAAAAGATCTGCTTTAAATAAATAAATGTATCCTGACTAATCCTCTTTGAATAAGTGGAAAGCATTTAATCCCATGATTCTGTAAATCCAGGGTAGCTGTCAAATTGTGTGTTCATTTTTCTGCATTATCTAAATCGGTTTGTATCAGATCTTTCATTGACAACAACAGTTTGTTATTTGGATTAAACACCTCTAGTGCTCTATAACCTTTCATTTAAGAGTCATTTGCATCCCTTTTTTGGCTGCTACTTCAATCATCTGTATTCTACCAGTCCTTTAGGAATATTTGCTGCTAAATATTCACACTGCTTTTAAAACTGCCTTTTTTTTTTTTCAAATTTCTAACACTTCTTCAAGATCTAAAATTCAAACTATTTTTGTTTGTGTCACCAAGAGGCTGAATTCATTTATCAGTTTTCAATTTAAGAAAATAAAAATAGATGACTAGTGAACTTCATTTCAAAATTTTCAAAAGTGGTTCATTAATTGAACAGCAGCTGGGGGGAAAAACTAATCAGCTCATTTCAACTGCAATAGCTCATTATCATTTTGTCTGATGAAATCTTTGGAGGCTGGTTCCATGGGAAATGGGTCCTTCATGCAGTCGCCCCTGAGCTGTCTGGAAAAAGGTCAGTTGCCCCCACAGAGTAATTAAAACTCATGTCAGGACATGCACTTCCATTTTTTAATTGCTAGGGATAGAAGCCCTCTTGTTGTTTTTTGACATGAAGGAAACGTTTGGGTTCTTCCTGTTCTTCAGAAGAATTTCAATGGCTCGTGCTGATGGGTGGTGATTTCTGAAAACAGAGTAAATATGACAACAAGATTCATGTCTGAATAGATGTAACATTTCATTCTACAATCGTTTCATTCTACAAACATTTCACTTTACAAATCTCCTATTTGTGACTGCAGGGATATAAAGGGTTGCAGCTCAATTTTAGTTTGCCCTATCCTGAGTTGGGCATGACTTTAGTTTGGGAACCACAGAAGTTTTGGAGATGGTTCACAGAATTAGGTGTCTATGTTACATCTTGAACTTTTTAGTGCTAACACCATTGCTGTAGGACAGAACTTATTTTTAAATGTATTTCCCAATAAATTGATGCAGATTCATAAACGTAAAGAAAAGATGGAGAGCCAAGACTGCCGGACTCTCTTCCCTCCTCTTGTTCGACCTGGGGCAAACTTTTGCCTCACTTTGAGATGGTTAAAATTAAACTTTCCTCTAATGAGTATTGTTTTAAATTATTTTTTGGAAAGTGCTTTGAAACAGCTACATGAAATATATAAGAGATATGTATAACTGTAATAGCCATCATTTTAGTATTGGATTTGTAATGATTTCACCATTGATGAACATTGCAGTAGAGTAACAAAAACAATAACTTTTAGAAATTAATTTAAGTTTATTAATTTTAAAATATCCAAGCACACTTTTAAATATTTCTACTAAATGAAGGAAAAATCTGATTATTCAACAGTCATTTCTTCCACTTAATAACAGCATAATTATAAATAGAAAAATAAAGTCCTTTCTTTCATTACCTTGTATACAAAATAAGTTTATAAAATAAGATACAAGTGATTTGTTTCTCAATTCTGTTCTATTTTTGTGCAGTTCTTCTTGTTCAAACTGTGCACACCAGCATTGCATTATTTAGGTCATGGATAACTGCTAGAAATTCAAAACCCCCAACACACTACTCAGACATGTTACTTAGCCAAGTACTCATTTTTGTGAGTTAAATTCATTGTGCATCTGCTGCAAAGTAATTGAGGAAAGATTTTGTATTAATTTTGTAATTAAAAAATTCATGTACTGAAAACGAAATATTTTGCTTGCACTTCCACACTGGGACACACTTTCAATAAGGAAATCAAGACTGGCAATAAAACTAAATTCTGGTTAAGTTTGTTGAACTCCAGTTCAGATACAAAAATAGTTTTCTAAACTTTTTCACAAAAAATATTGTATTTTTCCAAAAGAAAAATCTGTGTTTAGATTAAAAGCATTGCTTGCAAATGAATAACTTTCTTCAGGAAAATTTGTGTAAAAGCCATTCCTTTCTAACTTTACTTTTGCACTGGATGGGGCTGTGATGGAATATCTGGGAATCTGCTTACATAACCATACTGCTGACATGTCTTCTGTTTATGAAACGGTAGTAAAGTCAGCACAAGGTGAAAAACTTGGAAAAGTCCCTTATGTTTCTCAAAAAATTGTAATTTAAGTTTAATAACAAAAACAAAAAATTCACAGTAACTTTTATTTTTGCCTTGTCCAATGGGTTGTATTTTCTAGTTTCTCTCTGCCACCATGAGGGCAAATATTTCCTTTGCCTGGACAAGTTGCTAACTTAACCTCACCAAAGAGCTGCAAAGTTGTCAGGATTTGGTGTCCTTCATAAATAGATGCTAAAACTCTGAGATGCATCAGTTCCATGGTTAAATCTAAAGCCTCTGCTGAAGGGTTTTGGCCTGGTTTCCACCTGGCTTCTCAGTGCTTGAGAGGGAAATAAAGACCCTTAAATCTTCTCTTGGAGGCATCTCAGAGGAGGAATGGGATGGTTTATCCTGTGCAAACAATCACCATGAACCCAGCCCCAAAGCCGAGCAGTGCACACTGTTTACATTTATGATATCATCTTCAGGATGGTGAACACAAACTGAGGAGCACTCATGGACCACAGCACTGGGGAACTGCTTAAGTCTTTATGTACACACAGATATGCTTGCCTGATATAATGTGAGTTTTAGCCTCCTGTGCTGCTTAGCCAGACTTGCCAGGTTACAGAGGCATTTTCACAGACATTTGGTAATGAATGATCTACTATGGTTTTGAAAATACCTGATCTTATCCTTCCAACAAATAACTGAGTTGTGTGTATTCACCATAGGAAGGAAATTGGGATTTAACTGTGTGAAGATGAACTAGAACTCAGAGGTGTTGCACAAGAAATCATTATCTTTATAGTAAATAAATTGTCGTGTACTATGAGTTTAAGTATTTTGCTGCCACTGATGCACAGTTTCACTGTTGTCCTGCTTTGCAGTGAGCTACCTTTTCCACCTGACTCTTAAAACTCTGATTTGTGTCTGCCCTTCCATTGCAGCTCTGGAGCTAAGTCTGGTTTACTATAATTGTGCTCTTTAAAAAGCAGCTTTGTGCTTTGAGTTTTTTCTAATAATTGCATTTTGTACTCATGCTGGTGATACAAAAAACAAGCTTGAAAGGAGTAAATAGTAGCATATAAGTAAACAAGAGTTTTTCAGTGACTTTCTTGGCATAATATGTCAGGGAGTTTAATGTGAATTCAGCTCTCCCCTAGTAATTACCTTAATGGTGGATAATTCCTGTCTGGGAAAGAGACATCACAATCGGTTTCATACTTCATACATACAAGCAAGTTTTATGGGCATGGTTACTAAATAGTGAAAAGATCATATTTCAAAACCTTCAAGAAAGTTTTGTATCCCGTGGCATTGTTTGTGCAACAAAAAGCCATTGGAAATTATCTCTTTTGCCAGTAATGTGGCTAACCTAGTTAATTTTTTTATTGTAAATTCAGTGAAAATTGGAAGTTGTATTCAAATACTGTGCTTTTGCCAATGTACTGCATTGGTTAAATATAACTTTTCCAGAATTTCAGAATATATTTAGTACAAGCATTATGTATTTTGTACTATTTCCTTGGAAGCCCTTAGTAACAAATTGATCATGGTCACAGGAAGAATAAAGTGACTTAAAATGTTCTGCTTATTCAGTAAATATGTATGAATTTAGCCAGGATTTCTGAAAATACTGTAAAATTCTTTGAAGTTTTCACTTTTGCTACCCACGGTTTAAAACACTTCTCTCTTAAATGCATGTCAAATTTGCAGAGTAAGGTGTGTGTAATGGCTGTTTATAAAGAGAGCAGCTTCTTCTACATCAAATTCCATCATGAATCACTCCACCAATGAATTCCTCTTTATTTCAAATAAGTGCAGTGTTCATCTAAATGCTACTGAGGTCACAGACACCTGAAGAGAAGCATCTGGTGAAATTATGCAAGTGTGCCTAAATCTGTGTTCTCATGAAATTTCAGAGCTGGTTAAACACAAACTTTTGTGTATTTAAATTTGTGTAGTATTCTAGTTTTGCTATCACATGGCTGTGTTTTTCAATAACACATTTTCAGCATTGCTGTCACTGGAGCATCAGAGCAGTTGGTGTGACCGGTGCTCCCAGTTTCAGCTCCGTGTTCTTGGCACCCATTCCTGGGGACTGCCCTGAATGTGTCTCTGCAGCACAGACCCCCAGCTGGGGCCTGTCCTGGTGCTACCACAGCCCCTGTGCCCGTGGAACCCCTGCCCTGTGGATCTGAGCAGTAAAAATGACAGTGGCAGACGTGGAGCAGTGCCTGAGTGCAGCGTGGCAGCTCAGCAAGGGGCTCCACCAGAGAGAACAACCTGGAAGGGAATGGCAGCTCTGTCCAGGGAAGATGCTTAGAAAAGATCCCTGGGCTAAACTTCCATCCCTGTCTTTTACTAATCCATTTGCTTTGCTGGGGATTTTGCTAATGATACCTTCTTCCCCTGCCTGTAAGCTGTGGCTGTGTGCAGCCCCGGACCTGCCTGGCCGTGGGCAGCAGCCGTGTGGGAGTTGTGCCAAGCAGATAAACACGGCACAGGGGCTCCCCAGGCTCTGGGGGAATTCCTGGAATTCCCAGGGAAAGCCTGCCATATATATGAATTCATGGATGCAAAAGACACAATCCCCAACTACCACACACCCTGGCTAAGTAGTTAACTGTGAGTTTCAAGGATATTTACACCCTCAATGCTCTCTGTATTTTAGTGTTGGTTTAATTTTTATCGGCAGCCCTTGGTGGCCAAATCCATCCCACACAAGCATCAAACACATATTTGGGGCCAAACTGGCATTTTTGTGAAATTCTTCTGGTGGTGATAGACAGGAAAGATACATCCCATAAATCAGCTCCCAGTAGCTTCACCAAGTACTGAGTTGAATTCAAGTCTCTCATTCTTGTCAGTTTGCTTTCCAACAACAGATAGGAAACTGGGCTTTTTTAATTAGAAATTTCTAGATCCAGTCCTTAAATTTCATACAGGTGAAATTTTGCCAAAACAGAGGGAGAATGTACATTTCAATATTTTAAATTATAGTTCGGTGGGTATCATTTTGATGACAGATGGATGCCCTACGCTCTCCCCAAAAAATCTAAAAGTTAAACAAGTTGTAAGTAAAAGGAAAAAAAATGGAATTTATAATTGTTATTCCTGGGAAGGAGAGAGAGGGAAGGGGAGGAAGAACAGCAAGATTTAAAATTAAAGAAAGTGTTCAATCTTTATCAGGTATGATAATCATGAAAATTGATATTTTATGGAGAAAAATCCTCAAGCTGTTAAGTTTAGTTGGGAATTAAATTTTGCTTGATATTTATGCAAGCTTTTTTCTTGCAATATACTTTTTCATTATTTTATTTTAAATTACATTAAAAGCATCTAATCTTCTACATTGAAATAAAACTCATAATTAATAATCTAAATAAATATTTTGTTTTCAATTCTGAGAATTACTGTGTGATCATCCTCTTTAATGAATTAGACCCCTTTGAGGATGGAGCTTGTCATTAACACACATCATCAGCTGATGCATTTTAATAATACATGGAGTTGGAAGAGAGAGGAAGTGTGAGCTACTGAAGCTTGCAAAACCAATCCCCTAAAGCTTTCATGTTTTATTTGAGCATATGTTTTGGAAGTGGTGGTGTTGACACTGGTGACACTAATCTCCTCTTTATCTTGTTTTGATTAAAAGGATATTTGAATATTATTTTTGGCAAACTTTTATCTAGCCTCAAAGGGGTTCCCTTGTAGCAGCTACAGAGAAATGGCTATAATAAACACATTCTATGATACTCTTACATCACACATTATAGCCACTGCTGGTGTACTCCAAGAATGCAAAATACTCCTGGAAAAAACCAAATGAGCTTGCTTTCAATGCCAAGTCTGTGAAAATGTCAAATTATGCTCTGGTTTGTCTGTTTATTTGTTTTATATACCAAGCAGGGTGAATTGCTTCAGCTGTATAAAGGAAACTGTGCATTAGATTATTCAATAATTTAGTAATATGTGTGGTTAGGAGACAAAAGGTTACAGCAGCTTTATGACAGATATTTTTATATTTTATAAAAGCACATATCCCCTTTTCTTTACATCTCTTTTACCACCTATCAGATAACTGGTCTAACATTCAGTTGGGATGTTATTTATTTGCACCTTCTTGATACTAACTGTATAAAACTTAATTTTCAAAACATGCAACAAAAATATTTTTTATCATTTTGCTTTACAGAAGATGCAGTTGTGTGTAACAGTCCCATGGACTGTGAGCAGGGTACAGATCTTCACATTCTCAGTCACTGCAGGACAACTTACAGGGAAATGGTTCATACTCTTGATAAAATATCCCAGTCAGGGAAGACCCCTGTGTTCCTTTTGCCATTTTTGCCTCTAAAGCAAAGGGCAAGGAATGCATAGAAGATCACCTTGTCTGTGTATTTGTAGCTCACAAAAGCCCTGATTCCTGAGGATCAAACCTCTGGTCTCCATTTCACCATTCAGCAATATTAGCATATTGCTTCTCTTCCTCATCCCTGTGGATGTGTTTATAAATGATATTGAGTGGTTTAAGAGCTTGCTTTTCACAGACCCCATGCTGCTTGTTTGGTTCTTAAATATGGATTAAAGTGTCTAATTTTAGGTTTTAAATTGCATATACACTTCTAATTGAGAGGAATGGGATTCATAGTCGGTCAGTAAAACCAGATCACTTTTTATGCAATTAATTTCAGACAAGCCATTTTAATTACCCAGAGCAGAAACACACCCCCACCTAAAGCCTGCAGTATGAATTTGTTGATACTGGGTCTCATTGCTCAAGGGAAAAACTGAATCACACAGTATAATATGATGAAGTTATTGGTTGCAATTTATTTTATTTTCCTTCTTCTCACCGTTTTACTTCTGTGATTTTTCAAATAATTTGTATTTCATCAGAATGACTTACTATTTTTTATTTCTTCTTCCAAATCTGCAAATGACTCTCCTGTTAGTCATCTGTTTTTTCACAGATGGGACCTTCTTTCTGTTCTTTAACCACTTAGGACTCACAGAGGGTGATTCTGTGATTCCACTGGCTGATGTGTCTCTGCACTTGGCACTTCCACAAAACCCTTCTTTTTTGAGAAGTTCAAAGTTCATGTGATCTTGTTCTGGTTTTTGTTCTTTTTGGAAAGCTCTGTCTTGGGAATGGCTGCTGGTTACATTCAGGTATTCAGGTCACATATGTTGCTGAGCTTCTCTGTGTGTACACAATGATCATGCAGCTTCTCTTTGCAGAATGTTGCCTCCAATCCTCCAGCTTTTGTCTTTGCTACTCTGTGTCCTGGATTATTTCCCCTCATAGAATGTTCAGTTGTTGTGGTTCCCTACAGTTCTGTCTTGTTTGTTGTTTGCTGTAGTTGTGCTCCTCCTCAATATGAGTGTCCTTAGAGTCAGAGCTCACCTGAGCTTGCTCTGGAGTTTTAGAGGTTAGAGGAAAATGGTCAGGTTTTCTGCTTCCATACATTTATGTTCCTCCTCTTTTGGTACATCAGAGAAGTCCTGTTCCCCATTAGAAAGTACATTCTGAGACTCTGAACATGTTGTTCTGCTTCTGGTTGTCCAGGGTTTTTTTTAATAGATTACTCTGAAGAGCAAACTCACCAAGTGTTTAGGTCAGCTTTGGTGTTCCGATTGTTCCTGTTCACTGTTTGGTTCTTCATGGTCTGCTTTGTAAGGAGCAGTGTCAGTGCTCACAACCTTCTGCTGTTTCTAGTGGTTTTTTAATAATAATCTCACTCAAACCCAAAGAATTTAGGGTTGCTGCTCCCAAAGACTGTTGTTCTCCTATAGGAGAAAGTGGCACATTCCAAACTGATGCTCAGAAGGAATTCTGACTGCCTGATGGCTGCAAATACTTTTGTCCACTCCTCTAACACAGATCTCAACACCTTAACTAGCAATGCCTTGGAATTACACACTGAACTCGAGTCCTCTCACTGTCTAAGTGGTGCTTGACTCCATCATCTGTGTAGCAAAGACCACGTCAGTCTTTAAGGACCTGTACTAAGTCATGAGACCCAATATGGACTATGATGTTAAATATCCACAGTGCTGCCTTCCCTGAAAGCAGCAAACCCAGCAGCTGGTTAAATGTCCAGACAAGCTGCAGTCCTGGAGGGATCCCATCTCTTCTTTATTGACTCTTGTCACTGGTAACTCCTCGCTCCACATGCTGCCTTTGTTCAGGCCCTCAAACACAGCACAGAGAAGGAGCAGAATAAACACACTTGGTTTGATGGAGATGGTGACATAGAGGAGAGAGTTTAAGGATATGTTAATTTTCAAGTACTCTACAATGATTAAAAATTAGTTCACATTAAAATAAGAGCTATGACAACTGTCTGAACTTCATAGGGCTTTGTAGGAGATTATATTGAGAGCCTTTCCACTAGTCTCTATCATATTGGTTGAGTTGCCTATAAAGCATTCAAAAATCATATTGATGAGTGTGAGAAAAAGGGTTTATTTAGATTGATAGATTCTCTTATAATAGCATTCATAACAAAATCCTTAATATTTGCAGAGTGATGACTTGGCTTCTCAAAGCTTCCTTATAGAAGGCTCTGTTGTTGGGTATTTATCCTTTGGACATGAAAGGATCTGCTGGTATCCTGGGAGCAGTCTTTTTGCAATTTACTTATTTGCTCCACAAAGATGAAGTTAAAATATTTGCTATTCCTGCAACACTTCCCAAGTAATGGCTGTCTTGGAAATTATCCTCGAATTATTCAAATGAATCCCAACCCAAATTTTGGTTTTTATTTTTTTCCCTTTTAGTTGATGTACACAAATTAGGTATTTTATAGAACATGTATATGGTTTAGATCAGTCATAAAACCCAGTGAAGCAACCTGGAAGAAAACAGAAGTGATAGAGGATTTTCTGGCTTCTATTCAAAACTCTTGTTATGTTGTGGAGTACTTACTATGAATGCCTGGCAACAAAAAGGCAGAGACCCTATATTATACAAATACTTAAAAGCCTGTGCCCAGAGACAAGAGAATGAGGAAAGAGGTGGTTTTATACACGTGGTCCCTGCTGTCTCCTTCGCCTCTCCTGGGAAGTAGTTATGACATAATAGGATTTGAAGGTTGCTCTTCAAATTTCCTTTCACCTTCAAGTGAGTTACCCATGTCATGCATCGCAGGAAAGGCGTCCTCTTGACATCCAGTGATGCAAAAATGGCTTGAAATGAGTCTTTCTCTTAGAAAGAATTGGAAATCAGACATGCAAAAGCAAAAGCTTAATTCTATTCTGCTTTTTCTTTTCAAATTTTCAAGCCATGGTGCAGGTTAAGAAAAAGCTAAGTTTAAATGCATATGTACAACAGCACATAATAGCTTTGAAGGCCTCTGCTTTAAAGTTTGTTGGGTGAAAATCAGTTGTATCTTTCCTTCCTTGCATCATTAAGTTGTTTTCTTGGTGGGAGGCGAGAATATTATACTGTTCCAAAAATATTAACATTTAATCTCATATGTTATACTGCTTAATTAATATTACAAGTCAATATTTGGGGGAAGGGATTGTCCTATAATTGCTTACCAGAGACTTTTTCAGCCTCTGGAAAGATAATTGGGCTGGGAATATGACTGCTTGAAATATTTAAGAAAAAATGTATCTGTGGACAAAAGTGTTTCCTAGAGAGAATTATTATTCTGACAAAATGTATTTTGAGACAGTTATAGTTGAATTTTGGTGCCGTTCTTTCCAGCACAAATTTTTATTATAATTGCAGTTAATTGTTTAAAGTGCAATTTTAAATTAACTAAAGATTAACCTGATGTATTTCCTTTTTCTACTCTGTTGTCCTTTTTCAAATCATATTTATGTACATTTATAGCAACCATCCTCCTTTCATATGGTTAGCACAGCAGTACAGTAACTCTGTAATTTACTGATTTTAATACCAGCTATTTCTCCCTGGATATTGGTACATGGGCATAGAATTCTTTGAAAAAGTAACAATAATGAAAGAAATGAACAATATGAATTTTACATCAAGAATTTCTTCTCTAGCCCTCTAATAGCTGTAAAACAACTGCAATGCATTATCTTCTGTAATTTCTTATACCTTTCTTTCCCTCATAATAAAGGGTCCTTTGCTCTCAAAAGTCTTTTCAGGAATAGGTAATTGCAGACCATGGTTAGTCCTCTTTTGGTTGAGCTTTTGTTGGAGTATGGGAATTTCAGATCAAATCTCTTGTGACTCTTGTTTTCCTCTCTCTTTTGGAAACCAGTACAGGGTAGAGATATCCAGAAGTAATATTGCTGATAGATTCAGAGGGGATAAAAGAACTGGAAAGAATGTTTGAGAGGCATTTAATCTGCTCTGTATGTCTTGTTTAGATCTGGAGTGAATCCTCCATCACAGCCCCACCTCTCAGGAAGGACCCCTCCAAGGTGGCATAACATAAATTCCAAGAAAACTCCTCTCCTGAATAAATTAGTGAAGAGGACTTGAAGCCTACACTGTCCTGATGTTTGCTGATAACTAAAACACAGGAAAGCCCATAGTTAAAAGCTAGTGATGGTGGTGGTCTTAAGTGATAAAAACTCATGGAGATTATCAGCCTGCAGAAAGTACTAGAAACTTTTAAAGTCTGTAGATTGAACTGGAGAGGATCTGGGAGCAGTTGTATCTTTTATTGTACAGTACACAGGCTTTTATATTATTACAAAATCTCTTGGCCACACCAAAGCAGAGTTACATTTCTCCTTCTGTGTTTATTTAAATAATGAGCTATAATGAGTCTATTTTCATTTGAGTTATAGAGTGCTCTCCAAGAAGGAACAAAACTCAATAAATAATTCTCAGTCTTTCTCAGTGGTATATTTAATACTCTGAAAACCACCCTTAACTGTAGAGCAATCAAAAGTTTTCACTATATTTCCATACAGGAGCTAAAAATTCTGAAAAAATTAAGAGGGCTGTTTAGTTTTAGAATTGCATCTCTCTTTCATCCCAACATCACTAAACCCAGCGATGGGAATGGAGCCAAATTCTCACCAATATGTCTGAACTATTGCAAAAATCCAAGGACAAATTTATTTTATTTTGTAGTTGCAAATACTTTCCCCTCTTAATTTTGTGGGAGTGTTTTTTCTCCCTACAAGGAATAAATTGCATATTCTGGAAATGAGTTAGTCATTCTGAAGTTCAGAATTCATGAAGCTGTTCCAGCAGAGAATGGATATGGAATTGCAGAAAAATCTCAAGGTCACTGGGAATATTCTTTGGGGTATTCTTATGTGGCTTATCTGTGCTCACATGCCTAATTTTTTTTTCAGTGCAAAGAATAGCCACTTGCAGAGAATGGAAGCCTTAGCCCAGCCCTGTGCCATCCCTTATTCAAGTTCTTTTATACTCCTCTTTTTAAAGAAGCTGTCAAGTTCTTTTCTGAAGCTGACAGGAAAGGCCAAATCTGCAGTACAGGAAGAGAGGCAAAAAAGAAACTTTTTTGTGTTGATGTTTTACTAAGTGAGCTAAGGAGAATTTTAGAATCATGTAATTTACTCTGGAGGCATTTACTGTACATAGCTATAGTGATGGTAATTTCTTTCATTGTGGAAGTGAAAAGATAACCATCAATCAGTTGTCAATTGGTCAATTGCAGAAGTGATGAAAAGAAACTGGTAGGAACAATCACTTCTGTGGCTACCTAGACTATTTGGGGTTTTGAGGAAAATACGGGAACTGGAGTCTGAGGAAAAGGAGTGAAGTTGAAACATAAAAATAATCGGTGCAGGGGTAAATGGATCTCCTATAAACACTGTATTTATTTTCTTTTCTGCGCAGTATAAGTGCAGCAAAAATGGACAAAACGGAGTTTACACTGAGGGGTCTCTGAACTGAGCCTGGTGAAAGCTGGGGATGGGATGTGCAAGTACAGGGACTGCTTAAAAGGAGGTTTGAAAATGGAAGAAATTAGCAGGCAGATGAATTATTTCAAATATTCTTATATTTGTATAACTGCAGTAGGAACTGCAGTTATAAATTCATGTGTGAAGGAAAATAGGATTTGTGTCGTTACAGAATAAGAGAGGCATTATTACATATAAGTTGCAAGTGTAAGAAATACTATTAAGGCCAGGTATAGGTCTGTTTTTACATATATAACATGGAAATTGTTTTTAAAATGAGCCTCATGGCACAGACTGGCACCAACGCTGTGCATTTAACAGTTATTTAAGCAGTGTGAAAGGCAAGTGTTTCATTATGTATGCATATTGCAGGGGGGGTGAGCTTAGGACAGAACTAGGAAAAAGATTAAATTCATTTATTTATGAAAAGAGTTCAAACATTATCAATACGGGGTGGTTTATGCTGTGGTGTTTTGTTTCGGATTTTCTTCCCCCCTTCTGTGGTAGGTAATAAAAAGGTTTACAGGCCCTCCAGAAGGATGAGATATCATCAGTTTGTAATCCAGCCCATGGTTTCCTAGATACCGTATTGTCTATTCTGTTCCGCTATGTGAAAAATGTTGAATATCAACAATGGGTTTCAGTGCTGTATTGTTGAGTTTTGTATGAACTAATCTAGCTTCACTAAAAAAAAAAAAAAAA
>VXBR01010506.1:1312273-1333711 GCA_013400215.1 Cisticola juncidis
AAAAAAAAAAAAAGAAAACCCTACAGCTTTGGACAAAAGTCTATAGCCAGTGCATTCGTAACTCCCCATGCACAAGAGCTGACTGTGGCTCTGGGAAGACATTTTACTCATTTGATTTCTTTTTTCTTGTAGTCTTCTTGTCCAGTTCTCAGGTGTTTGCCACCTATTAGAATTTCACCTGTGTGGGTCCTGTGCTTGAGAAAGTCCCAGGACTTGTCAGCTGCATAGGCCTCATAAAAGACAGCTCTGTTCAGGGTTTGAAAGGTAAGATCTTGCCGAAGTCCTCTGCTGTCTGTGCTTTAAGGTGCTAACTTTATTGGCCTAGTTCTGAAACTTTGCAGCTTATCACTCATTTGGAGCTGGTGGAGAGGGGAGCAGGTTTCAGATTAACAGGAAAAATAACCATTCTGGGAGTGAGAGGTGGTGGGGTTAGAGGGGGGACGGAACTGAATGGAATTTCCTCTTATAGGAACTGAATGGAATTTCCTCTTATAGGAAGTGAATTGTAACTAACTACTGTGAGTGAGGAGTGTGCTACCTGCACAATGAGGTGTGGGAGAGCAGCTACTCTGCAAATAAGTCTCCTTCAAAGACAGGGGAATAGCACAGAGGAAAGTGTTTGACCTGGGGGTAGGATATTTCCAGGGCATGGGTAGCACAGGGAATCTGTGGTTTGAAACTGCTTTGCCATGAGCACCTTTTTCTCTTTTTCTTTCTTTCTTTCCTTTCTCATTCTTTTTTACTTTGGTCTCAGAACTGTCTTAATGTTTTGTGGAAATGCTATTGGGGGTGCTATTTGCTTGAAATAAAGTGGGCGGAGAACAATTGAAGGTAAATACGATTCATGGTCAGAAAGATTCTGTCATTACTCAAATTTTTTAAGAATTTGTGGTTTTTCCTCTTCAAATAAGTTTTTCCTAGGTTTATTAAAGCAATTCAACAGTAAGCAAGAATCCTACAATAGTAAGAACTTACAGATGTATAGCCTGTAGTGAACTAGATTTTATGCACAGTAAATACTTATTTGTGAACTTAAAAGTGTGTTAAGTGTTAAATATATGAATTTTATGTTAAAATATTTTTACCTTTTTAAATGCAAATTATTTTCTATATATGTATTCATATGTGGATCTTTTCAGCACATAAATTTGTGAATTATTTTCTTTTCTTGGAGGAAGAACTTTATGAGCAAATATTGTAAATGGGGGAAGATGTTTTTTCTATGGCAAAATGGAATTTTTGAACTACTTTATTTATCTTAATATGAGTAATGCACTGATACCGCGGTTAGAGACCAACTTCCAAAAATCCTCCAGGCATTTTCCTGTCTCTGCAGAAGATTTTTGCAGAAGCTATGCCAGCTTTTAAAATGCTCTCTTTGCCCTGCTGCAGTGTGGATGTTTTCCCCATCCCCCTTTTAACCCAGGAATTAGGAGAAAGTACAGATGATGCTTGCTTAACCCTGCATTTAGTGCCAAGCAGTGATGTGCTCCCTATGAAACCATTTCTGACCCTCTGCTTGCAGTGGTGAGCCTGAATTTTTCCCCTTCCTTGCCCATCATTGTCGGTCAATTATGGGATGGAACTGAACCAGAAAATCTGGTACAGTCTGGCAATTAGTACAAAGGGTTTCCAGTCTAGTGTGAAGACAGAGATGCAAGAGCCCCAGCAGCTAGAGAAATAGTTTTGATTGGCCATGGACATTGCCTTTTAGTGCTGCTTGGTTACTTTCTAAAGATACTGGCTCTTCTCCCCTACAGGTTTTCTCCTTAAAGTACTGCATTACGGGCCTACTTTTTATAAGTCTTTTGGGAAGTGGGGGGGGTCTTCTTTTTTTAGCTCTAGCTTCTCCCATTTGCAGACTGTCATTTTAACCCATCAAACAGACACATTTTGACTTGTACAACAAAGAACCAAGTTATCAACATTCACAGAAACTGACATTTTTAATTCAGGCTTCATTATGTCTTCGGTGTATGACAGTGAGCTACAAAGACATTTAAAGGGTTTTTTTTTTTCTTTTTTTTTCATTTTAAATTCAGCACTGGGATGTTTATCTTTCTTTTAATGCTCATATTTCCCTTTCTACCTTTATTCTTTAGTAATATATAATTAGCATTATCAAAACCATCAGCTATTATCCACTATGACTTTTGACCTTTGTTTTTATCTACCTAGCATTTTCCAAAATAAAATGCCACACAAATTCTGTTTATGTTACAGTAAAATGGAATTTGTTAAGCTCTGTAACACAGTCATCATAAAAATAATCTCTTTTGATATTACTAAGATTTAATGAATGATTACATCTGTGTAAACTGTAAAAATGTCTGGTATCGTAAGATAAGAATTAATAATAAAACAAAAATTTTAATTAAAAAATAACACACAGAAGTCAGACACTTTCAAAGGCTAGCAATGAGTCTGTAGTTGATATTTTCTGCTATCCTAAGAGCAAGCAAAGATCTGTTGTAAGTTGGGTTGAAGTTTAGAAGAGCTCGTTATGCCAAATAAAAATTACAGACTATTATTTCCAGGAAATCTGGTATCTTTGCTGAGTAAAATATAGGAAGACAGGACTCATTCAAACCTTGTTCAAAACCAAAATGCAGTATAATTAGATAGCACTGCAAGCAGTTGACAAAGTAATAGGAACATGGAGCATTCAACCATAACCACAGTGTTTTGTTTGTGAGAGTTTTTGTTTTCCTACGAGTCAGCAGTTTCTGGTTTATGCTTGGATAACTGTGTATTTGGGATGTTGTCTTTTGTAGCTGGAAAAAAGTAAATGTGCCACCTAATCTTGGTGTGTGCTTGTGAAATATTACAAACACAGGTTCTAAGGTTCTGTTGTCATTTTTCCCTCATCCTGTCAGCCTCTGCACGGTGGTGCTGTGGGAATCCCTGAAGGTGGCTTTAGGCACACGATGGCAGAATATTCCACTCAGCAGTTAAATCCTCCCTGGCTGTATTAATGGCAAGAAATACCGGAGCAGGGACTGTAAATGTGATGACAAGATTAACACATTGCCCACTTCTGTCAGGTACCTCCTGTTTTGGTATTTATCACTCATCTTTCCCAGCTGACTGATGGCTGTCACTCAACAGCTTTCTTTGGCTGGAAAGAGAAAGAGCTTTCTTTAAAGATGTCAGCAGTGTGTTGAATTCCATAATGGGTCATTTACACAGGAAGACTACACAGAGCAACAAATTAGTGGCTTCTCTTGTAGATCTCTTGATAGCATATATGGGAAATGATGTGATAGTGTTTATTGCACCAGGAAGTTGATAGCTCTGTGGAGGTCACAATCTAATTTGATTACCCAGGAACACCATCCCCAAAGATGCACTCGTGATGCTTTAGACAGGAACTGTGTGGAATAATTATCCAGGTACCAATATCTGCCAATTTCATTTGCTTACCAGAGGAACAAACGAAATAGTAACTTACATTCAAGTGCAGGAGGAAAGAAAACTATGCCTGATTCTGGCTTGGTCTAAAGAATTCGTGCAAAAAGGCACAAGAGCAATTTACTTTTTTTACCACTTGTGGTTTAAGAGATTCCTAGAAATTACTCTGAACCGCAGACACCCCAAATCGACTTTAGTTAAATTTTTTCATTGTTTTATTTCCTTTTGTCTTTGATGACCAAGAAAATTTGACATTGAACAGGGACCACCCCATCTTAATTTGTAACTCTTCAGTTACCATATTCTGGCCTTCAGGTTAAGTGCTCACACAAGCATGGTTGACCTCTGAGCTTTGACAGTGAATCAGTGTCAGAAAGTTTAATTGTGAAGTGATTTTCAAGGAGATAAAGATCTGTCCCCAGCTTTCAGCACTTTTCTACCAAGGATAACTTTAGTTCTCTGCAAGGGTTCTCCTCTCTCCCTCCAAATGTGTTTTCCAAGCACTGCTATGCCCATTAAGTATTTACCTATAATTAAAGTTTTAAAGTGCCATTTTTCATATGTAAAAACTGAGGCAGAGAAGGGCTGAGTGGCATTACCTCTGGATGTGGATTGTTGCTTTGGCAGTGTGTTTGGAGTTTATTGAAGGTATCCCCTGCCAGTGCATTGCAACAGCTTTTTTAGTAGTGACTCCCATAACTGCATTCTAGATTTCGTGGTTCTTTTAGATTGCCCTTCACCTCTTAATAACAGCTGTCTCCACAAAATGAATTTTGGACAAACTCTCCACTGCAGGGTCCATTCTTACTACCATCAGTGTCTCAGTTCTGAGATTTCAGTAGGATGACAATTAGAACTTAATGCTTCACCCACACAACCCTCCAGCCCTTGAGCCCTGCTGGCAGGTGTTCTGTCACTCTGCTGAACAAATCTGGCTCAGTTGTTGGTTTTGCTGCTCTTCTAGAAAATCAAGCCACATGTTAGTAGCTCTCAGGTGGAAGGTAACTCTGTGCCATAAATAAAATCATGGGAGTGACATGTAAGTACCACAGTTCATAGGTATTAAATAATATCTATTCTTGACCTCTGTTTTCTGAGGTAGTGAGAGCTCTGTCTTGGAGGGAAAAACACAAAACCAAACCCAAACAAATAGTAATGAAAAAGGCCAACCCAGCATCATCACAAAGGTCAGGAGCGTGTGGCTGTGATGCAGATTGACTCTGCCAGCCTTTTCCCTGCTCTCAGGAGCCAGTCTGTGCTCTGACATGCTGAGGACTTCCTGGCCTCTGGTTTTTCAGCTGTTCTCTTGGGCATATTGCTTTTGTCCTTGCTCAGTGGTTAAAGGTATCTGGGAAAAGACTGCTGGGTATGTTGATCTGGGAAAGGAGTTGGGCTAAGGGCAGTAATAGAAAATTACAGAGGTTTTGTAACACAGAAGATAAATGAGGTCAAGCCCATTGCCTGAGCCATGATCTACCAGCTTGCCTGCTCCTGGAAATGTTTCCTTTGCATGACAGGTCCTCCTCAGCCTTTCTGCTCACCCTCTTCCTCAGGGTGGGAAAAGCAGCTGAAAAACCTCACTGTAAGAGATTTTTAGACATATTACAGGGTTTTATGCTCCCAGTTCCCATTGATTTTCAATTCAATTTTCACTTAGATGAAATTCAATAGGAATAAAATACCTAATTCCTTTATGCCATTGAGAGCCTTCTGTCGTGGGTCTTATGGTAGGCTGTGGAAAGAGTGAGCATTGGCTGTTAGTGGGATGTGACAAGCATTAAGAAATAAGAGATTGCATCAGTGTATTTCACGGGACTTTATACAAATCTAAGCAATTGGCATTTCATATAAAGGAGAAGGGAAGAAATTACTAGTAAAGACATGGTGATAGCAGTTTCTCAAAGAACAGATCCCAAAGGCACAAGGAGAAACTATGCCATTGCAGGGGATGACAGGCTGTGTACTGAGACATCTTTTGTTAACACATGAGCCTTAACCAAAGACTCAAAAAGGAATCAGATTTTTAATGACAAGCCTAAGGGACTATGATGAGCCTACAGAGACAGAATTGAAGTAATCAAGACACAGAAATGAGATATGACCAGAAAGTTGCATGAAACTGCAATGAATGAGCATTGAAAGCAGGAGGAAATCCAAGCTGCAGGCTTGCTAGTCAGCAGAAGATGGTGAAGGCAGTGACAAACAAGGCTGAAGATGAAGGGGTACCCAATACCTGCAATACACAGTATTTTACTTTTGAAAAAGTCAGCTATGAGCAGATGGCTACCACAAATAATATAAATTACAACATATGAAAGATTTGCAATTTTTTCTAAGTCATCTTTTGGTATCTCACATATTGCATGGACCCTCAGCTAAATCCACTGATCACGGACTGAGAAACAGTAAACAGCACGACCACCCACAGTCCCTGGCAGGCCTTTCCTTTGTCTATGATGAGTTATTTGCATTTTCATGGGAATGTGGATGGCAGAGGTGTCTTCTTCCTCACTCCCATTTCACCTCTTCCTAGAGTAGCTCTTAAATATTTTCTTTACTGTCTCTGTTAGTTGCCCATCTGATTGCTATTTATTTCTGGTTTTTTCTGTAGTTATCTTCTCAGTCCTTGAAATTCACAGTTCCTCTTAGTCCTACAGATTTTCTCATTCCAAATTGTGTAGTTCTTTCCTCAATATGACACTCCTTGCTGTTAGCCATCTCTTACTCATTAGGAATTTCCTCACAACAGTTCCTGAATCAAGGAGAGAGCTGGAAGGTGGTGCTGGTTTGCGTTGTGTTGGCACTGACTAAAAGAAAGAGAAAGTAACCCAGGCTTCTGCGAGGTTTTGTGTATCTGTAAAAGTAAATATGCTGATGAGGATAAAGAGAGAATTCATTCCTGATCCAATCTGCCAGTTACCACAAAGGCAGACACAGGTACTTCAGCAGAACAGCACTTTTTATATTTTCAATTTGTCTTTCATACTTCTTTTAATGGATAAACAATCTCAAAGATGCTATTACATCACATTACTAAAATTCCTTTTTCAAACTGCGATTTATTTTTTTTTTTGCTAAACCCAGAAGTCAAACTTTTCTGCTCCAAACTTACCAAACCACTTCAAAATTTCTTTTTTTCCTTCTCTTGAAGAGTATTTTATTTATCAGCTGTAAATGCAAGGAGAGGTGTTAAATTTTGTGTGTTAAAGCTCTAATTAGATTAAGCTGGATTGTACTTTGCATGTTCTCTCAAGCTAATTCCCATGATCACCATGCTATAAAACCTTTATTAGGAGGTTTTGTTAGAGATGCATCACTTAACTGTTGTTATTCATCTGGCAAGAGGAGTGGATTCAAATGTACCCTTCTTTCAAAGCTGTGTTTGTCACTGACCTCAGATGTTGAGCTGAGAGGAGAATTGGTTTCTAAGCACTGCACTGTGTGTGCAATGCCAAGAAAGCTGGAGAGCTCTGACTGGCATCCTTCTGAGAGAGGTGATGTGTGAACCTTTTTGTCTAGTGTGTTACATCCATCAGAGCCCTAAATACTTGGGTGTTGTTAAAAGATATAGAGATTCAAAACTGGCTATTGTCTCTCTAGTGAGGAGTTGTCAAGATGAAATGAAGGAGGCAGCATTGTGGAGAAAGAAATATTTGGATCTCGTTTTGAAAGAGGAGGTTATGCCTAGAGATG
Organism: Cisticola juncidis; assembly: GCA_013400215.1. Lineage (NCBI taxonomy): Eukaryota > Metazoa > Chordata > Aves > Passeriformes > Cisticolidae > Cisticola > Cisticola juncidis. The sequence goes on from VXBR01010506.1 coordinate 1,319,378, forward strand.
AGGAAACTTCCTTCTTTGATTCATGAGGAAAGAGAAAAGATGACTGGTTAGGTGGCAGTCTGTTGATGATGCCAGATTTTCAGGACAATAAAGTTGAGGACACTTAGCAGAACTGGCTGAAGGATCTTGTGAAACTCAATGAGTACTCCTTAACTATCCCACGAAATTCAGCTTAGATAAGTGTTAAAGTGATGCCTCTGGGAATAAACTAAACTTTGCAGATAAAATTATGGCTTTCAGCTGTCTTACCACCAAGGAATTAAATCTTGGGATGATAAAAGACAGGGCCATGAAAGAATCTGCTTAGTGGTTAGTGGTGTTCATTGAATATTAGGAATAAATAGGAAGGGGATAGAAGATAAGTACAGAATATTTATGCCAGCATATAAATACATGACACACCCACATCTTGCATATTGCCTGCCCCTACCTTTTCAAAAGCTTCACAAAAGGGCAACAAGGATGATCACAGGAACAGAGAGATTTCCATTAAAAAGAAGCTAAGCAAAGTGGACTCTTTGTATGCCTAGAAAAGGAGACTGTTGGGGGAGATGATGAAGGTATCTGGACTAAAGCACCATACACAAAGAGGTTCCCTCACGTGGTTTGTGCACAGTCTTTGCCAGGACAAGAAATGAAGGAGAGATGACAGATGTGGCAGCTGGAAAAGAAGCAAAAGCAGATCTTTAAACATAACATAATTAAGCAGCCACAGGGTACTGTCAGAGTTTAAGGTTTTTATGGGTTCAAGGGAAGCTTGAACAAGTTCCCAAAAGGGAAATCCAAAGAGGTTAAAAATACGCATGAACCTCGTCTGGCTGGAGTAGTGTTTGAGACTCAGATTGGTGGAAGCTGGAAGAGTCTTTGGGAGAAATGGTATCACTTCCTTCTTCTTCTGTCCTTCTCTAGGCACTCTCCTCTGGCTGCTGATGGAGACAGTGCCTGGCCAGAGGAGGCTTGGTCCCAGCCAGCAAAGCCATTTCTGCTCTCATGCTGCCAGGCATTTGTGTCCTGAGCTCACACCTTCTTTCCATGTCTAAATAAAGGACAAGTCAGAAACTGAAGCAGAAGCAGCCTGGGCAAATAGTTTGAATGCTGAAATCTCTATATTCTTTTTGAGTAAATCTTCCTCTTCAGCTAAACTACAAGTGGTCTGTCTACAGAGTGTTCCTACCAGGCAATCAGAGGGAAATACTGACAATCAGAGGAATGTTTTTAAAGCACCCGAGTTCAGATTAATACGATTTCTTAAAATGTAGGGAAATCCATGAAAAATTTATCAGTGTATAATAGCTGAACAATGTCTCCAGGAGACTTTAATTTCTGCTTCTAATCTTTTCATCTCAATCTGCTGGGTCAGCTTTGCAATTCTCCTTGTGTGCACGATGGGGAACAATGTTTAGCTGATGACAGAAATGCAGGATGGGGATTAAGTACCCCCCAAGCTTCCTGTATTTTAGTAATGGTGTTGAACATTACCCAGTCCCTGGTTTTACTCCCCTCCTACACTTCCAATAAATTAACTTGTAAATCTGAAAATCAAGAGATAGCTTCACTGGACAGGGAAAATACACCTTGCAAATTTTCCTAAATACCCCTTTAGAAAAGGCTTAACTTTGATTATTGTAATTGATTATCTTAAGCCCCTGAGTGTCAGAATTCTGCATTACACTCAGCTTGTAGTGTGGTGAGAAGATGGATTTGGCAGCAGCCTTAGGTGTCCCCACCTCATCACTCCCACCCACGCACTCATTTCTGGTCTGTGGCTCAGGTTTGCTCCCTAGACAGAGCTTCAAAACCAAGTTAATCGAAATATTGTCTGCTGGTAAAACACCAGTAACACTACAAGCTTTATCTCTGTCTTCCTTTCTCCTGTGACAGCACAGGTGTTGTGGGACTGTGTAGTTAGAGAAAGTGAAGTTTCTTGCAAGGGCCAGTTTCCAGCCCCATCAGCTCACAATATACCTGAGCACTGGTGACAGCAGGTGACAACAAAGGTGCCCTTCTGCTGGGTGTAACTCAGACCTGGGAAAGCTCCAGCCCACCATGGAGCTGCACTCCTGTGGTGAGTTGTTTTTAGGGCTGCAGGGTAAGCCAGAGCCTTGAGTCAATCTAGATAACAAGTAACTTAACAAACAGTCCTCAAAAGAAGTTGAAAATCAACTTAAACGAGGAAAAAAAAAAAATAATATCCTTTTTCTTCAAACACTTCAGGAGTGTGATTACTGACAGAAAATCTCTGAGATGCTCGAGGCATGAAAGGAACATTCAAAAAATATAAGAGGAAAACAGAAAAGCTGTGAATTTTTTGCACCTGTGCTTACCATGGGGAAGGCTGGTGAGAATCCCATCCCAGAATCCTAATTTATTGAATACATTTTAGGATTTGCATCAAATTTGAGCACCCATAAATAGTTTATAGAGTAAATGAACAAAACAAACTATAAAACTCATCTGGAGTAAAGACATTCACTTGGAAATTCTACAGAAATTTAGGAGAGAAACAGGTGATTGTGGTGTGCAGCTTTTTAGCTCAAATAATTTTGAGCCAGAGGACTGAAATCTGACTAATACAGCAACAGATTTTAAAATGTCACTCAGGCAGATCCAGGAAGCTGCATCCCAGTAAACCTGACATCTGCGCTGGGGAAATGAGTAGAAATTATAACAAATAATAGAAATAGTGTGATCTGAATAATTATGGCATATTGTGAAGTTTTCTGTGTAAGTTTTAAAAGATAAATCCTGGCCTAATTGTATATTACAATTCTCTGAAGGTATCGACTAGCAGGAGAACACAGGAGATCCAGCTGAGATCACCTGCTTGGGTGTTCAAAAGGGGTTTAACAAGGTTCATTCCCAAAAGCCTTTAAGAAAATAAAACATTCTGGAACAAAAAGGAAGATGCTCACATCAATAAATAACTAGTTGGCATAGAAAGCAGAGTACAGAAATAAATGGTCAGTGCTCACAGGAGAGGTAGGTCACCCCTGCAAACCCTGTGGAGATCTGTGCTATTCAACATATTCATAAGTGGTCTGAAAATATAAAAGTGAATGGTGAGGGGAAAAAAATCTGCTGATGGTACCAAGTTACTCAGAAAAGTTAAGAGAAGAACCAGCTCTGGTATACTGAGATAGATCTTGTAATGCTGGCAATAATAGGGGTAAAAAATACATTCAGTACAGACAAATGCACACAGGAAAAATAACTCTATCTTTACATATAAAGTGATGGGTTGAGAACTAACCATCACTTCTCAGAAATGAGATCTTGAAGTAAATGGATAGTTCTGCAAAACTGTCACGTCAAGAACAGCCGAACCAAAATTTTAAGAACAGAGAACAAGATAAAAGCCATCATTACGACACTATATAAATCCATAGCACACCTACAGCTTGAATATTCTGTGCAGCACCAGCCTCCTCAGCTGAGAAAGAACAGAGTAAAGCCAGAAGAGGTTGAGAGACAGATGGCAAGAATGGGTTCAAGCAGTACAACCTAGGAAGACAGGCTGAGAAATTTGGGGCTGTTCCATCTGGAGAAGACAAGACTGTGTGGAGACATCACAGCACCTTCCAGAATCTGAAGGGGCTACAGGGAAGCCAGACAGGGGCTCTTCATCAGGACCTTTAGTGACAGGACATGGAGCAATGGGTACAAACTGAAAGAGGAAAAGATGTTAGGAAGAAATTTTTTATTGTGAGAGTGGTGAGACATTAGAACAGGATGCTTAGGGAGGTTGTGGATGCCCCAGCCCTGGTAAAAGTTTAAAGACGGATTGGAAAAAGCCTTGAGCAGCCTGGTCTAGTGGGAGGCATCCCTGCCTGATATCTCTGATGCATTAACATCTGTGATGGCTTATTTGAGCATCAAAGGATTTTGTTTATAGTTCTTAGAATTATAATCAGATTGTTTCAGTACCTGTTTTAAAGTAGCTGGAAATTATTATGTAAAATTCATGCATGGTGTCTTTTTAATAAACAACAACAAAAATCATTTAAATAAATGAAGCAATCAGCTCTGAACACTTGAATTCTCTTTAAAAAAAGTTAAGTTAGTCTTAACTCACAGATTTTGAAGACACTATAATAAAGAATTATTGCAGGAAATATTGCTTTTACTGTTTTCAGATAATGCTTAATGTTGTTGCAAATTATAAAATTTAATTAGCTATATAAATGCCAGAGGAACAAATAATGTGCTATTGTCTTGATATCTTTCCAGAAATTAGTCTTTTAAAACAAATTTGCCATATTAATCATCTAAAAATATTTTTGATCACTGAATTAATAGTTTGCAGCCTGTTTTCAGGTATTCATTGCCATAGGTGATTGCCTCTTAATTACTACATGGGCGCTTTCTATTCACTCTTATTAATTCATGTTTTCTGGCACAGTCCCAAAAGGCAGCCTTGCCCTGTATCTTCTAATTACTTCTATAATTGAATTTGCCCACTTTTTCTAACCTATTTTTTAAACTGACTGTGTTTGTTCATGGTTTATTGTGTCTTTTTTGTGTCAGTTCTCTGCAAGCAGAATGTACATTGATTCTTTCCTCGTTTCTCATTAATTTTGAAGAGCTTTGCTGCATGTCTGTTTTTTCAGCCTGTCAGACCTATTGCTAGACCAAAAAAAGATTCTTATTATTAAAGGTTAGGTAAAATAGACTGAAGTTAATTAATTCATTAGTAACTCTGAGCCAATTACTGAAGCCTTCTCTTATTTATATACTTGTTAACAAGACAGAGATGAGAAAGGCCTATTATAGGCACATGTCCTTCAGAAGTTGGGCAAACCCTCTGGAGCATATGCATTTAGTTCCACCAAAGAAAAAGAATTGATTCCAAAATGAAGACTTGAAGATCTAACTGGCAAGGTCTTCATAAGCTGATGGACCTTCTTGAGGCCACCCAAATGTTGTTTTGGATTCTACTTTTTGATCACAAGGAGTAAATTTTAGTGACCATCTTTTAAAAGTGCACACATCATGATTCGATATAAGTATATTGACTTGCCAACTTCCCCAGAACTGTTTCTTGGGATGTTTGGGGATAGTTGAACAAAAAGAAATTACCCATGCATATCTATGCAATTAAGAGGGGAGCTGATGATTTTGACTTCAGATGATTTCCTTGTATTGATAAATGTAATGAGATATGTAGCTGGGAAGAAACCCCATTAATTTTTGCTGAATGCTCTGCAGGTTATGAACCTTACATGGGAGCTGAAGTTATGCAGAAGCTACAGACCTCTAGATAAAATAGAGAAGGTACCCAGTGCATCACTGATCAATGTCAGATGTTTACATTAATGACATCAATTTACATTTTAAGCATAGTATTCAAAACCTGACCTTATATTTCTGGAGACTGAAGCATAATAAAATACCATTTTCTCTCACATTTCAATGTTGATGCTAGTGTGTTGTTTTTAAAAGGGTTACTCATACTTTATTGTGGAGGAGAAAGCCTTTGGGGTTTTGTTTGCTCATAATCCAACAACTTGATCAGAGATAGTTAGAATTATAAATGTCTTGCAAGCCTGGTGTGATATCTAGATTTGGAGGGAAATTATGCTAAGATTGAGGAATATTATATGAGCTTTTAAAAAAATAGACAAAGCATAGATTTAGAAGCATCTTTCACCTGGTTTATAAAACATAAATCCAAATAAATTTAAACTGGAAGAAAAAGGTGCTGGAACCACTGGGGAGCAGGCAGCTTGGCCTAGCCCAGTCATTTATGTTTTTAAGGAAAACTGATCTATAGCTAGGTTTAAAATCCTAAAGAAGAGTAGTTACTAAATTCTCTGGAAGTCCTACTTCCATGTCAGGAGCAATCATAGATTAAAATCTTCAGCTACCACTACAGGAATTATTCTCCAATCCATTATTATTCCTAACTTGAGAGATAATAGGAAGAAGAGAAATGAAAGGATACAACACCAAACAGCAAAGGGTCCCCAGCTGAGCCTGGTCACAGGAGAAGCTCTGGGCACCATCACTGTGCTGTGCCAAAATATCCTCCTGCCTCTGCCCCTCCTGGAGCACACACTGAGCTCCTGCCCCTGCAGGCCACATACACAGCTCACTGCACAACTGGGGTGTTCATTGTTCAGTCTTGCTCATGCACTCCCTTCCCAAAATTAGTGAGGAAACAACAGGCTGATTGAAACTGCTGATATCTTGATCAGATCATTACTATTTCTGGTAGGAAATAAATAAGTAATTAATTATGCAAGTGCTTGGGCTGCTCTGTAGTTAAAATAGCCTTGAGATTTGCTCTTGAAACAGGCATTATCTGCTTGACTTTGTGTGAATTACATGATGTGGGCTTGCCAAATTTATGTTGTTTCATTTTTGGAATGTAACGTTATTGGTTTTGAGAACTTTTTAAGTATATATTTTGATTTATTTTAGTTATTGGAAGTTACCTTTAAGATTGTGTGAATGAGAGACTTCAGATACTTGGATCCTTCCAGCAGAAACAATGTAAACAGGTTTTTGAGAATTTAATAAGAGTGGTACCTTTAGACAGTTTAAAGGTGTAGTGAAATGAAATAAAAGAGTTTCCCTTAGCGCTTCATTTTATAACTAATGAACCCACCAGAATGAGTCCTGTCAAATGTAATAGCATTGAAATAACTTTTACCACTAAAAAGTGCATGCTATGATGAATCAGTCACTCAGCTGCCCCCCATGACAACAATATTTTCAGTTTTGGGATATTTAAGGCTCCTGTCACCTCTGTTTGCACAGACCCTCTGATACTCAGTAAGGTTTTAAGGAAATGAGAGTTGTGCTGCTGTGTCACCCCTGTGCTATCAGAACTTGGGTGACTTGGACATGTTGAAACTCAGGCTGTTCATCCCAGTGAGTTACAGGCTCTTTGATAGTGTGGATTGACAGGGACAATAGCATCAAACCAAAATAACAGAGACTGTGGTGGTTGCTCCAGGGAGAACTGTGGACAGGACAGTAACACCTTTTCCATTTTTCACAGGGCAATGCAACACAAGTCTAAAATTGTAAGAGCAGCAGCAAATAAATGGAAGGGTTTTCTGCCTGAAAACTTCCTCGTTTATCACTTTTGCAGTTCTTGCATGTTTTATAAATTTATTTCCATCCTTTACTTCTGTACATGTTATGCTGCATTTGACTCTGCTCCTGTCACATACGCTGAATTGAAAAATTCACTGTTAGCTATTTCCTTTCATAGTTGTTCTTGCTCTTCTTTCCTCTGAGTACCCTCTAGCATGTGTTGAAAATATTCCTCTGCCTGCCATCCTTATCTCACTTCATGTGAATGCATTTCAGCTTCTGCACCAGCCACTGTACTGCTTTTTAGTAAATTCTGTATCCTTTCAGTAACTTCATGTAGTCATCAAGGAACTTGTAAAGAGTGTATTGACTTGTAGGAACATGCCAGTTTCTTCTGGCTCTTTCTTTAATTCAATATTGGTTCTACTTTGTAGAACAGGCTGTGACCACAGGGAATTAATGGGCTCAGCTGGAGTTGTAAACAATAACCATCATCATAATCATAACCATAGCACACAGGGAGGCTGAGATTCCATGACCTTCCATGTGTGACAAGGGAGGAGTGTGGAGAGTGAGCAGCACAGCACCTATTGCCTGTTGGATAATCCTGGGCTTTTACTGTTGGTCCTTTCAGCCCTTTCTAGCACACATCTAATCTGGAGGTATTAAAACATATGCAAATTTTTGTAGTGAGTAAAATCTTGTAGCTGTTTGTGGACTTCAAAAACCTTTTCTAGAGGAAACACTCTAAAGTCTATTCTGTTACTTTTCGTTAAATTAGAACTTAGATAACATTGTATCTTGGATATTAGAACTTTTCCTGTGCATCAGAGGCTTACCTGAAAATGAGTCACCTGATTGAGTAAAAGACTGAGTGTCAGCAACATTGATCAGCCACATTCATGCTTAAAATCACTATCTCTCCCCTCCTGCAGCCTTGAAGCACAGCTTTGGAGAAACTTATTTCCTAGTTGTTCCCACTGGATGTTCCAGCATCGAACATGTTTTGCATGTACCTTGCAAACCAGGGAGCAGTTTCTGTATTAAGATGTGTTCCATTAATTGTTTCCTAGCTGATACTTCATTATCTTCCCATGTAAGCCTCAAATGTTTTAAGAAATATATTTCCTCTTACTTTAATCCTGAAGAGGAGAAAGGCTAAGGAACACTTTTCTTTTACTTCCAGTCTTAATGCCAGTTCCTAAAATTCAATTTTAAACAAGACAAGAAGCTACATAGAATCTATTGATCTTTTAAACCAGATCTTCCTGGTTAGTTTGTAGGAACAGGTAAGATATAAATTAATAATAAGGATAGAAATATATATTTGCAAGTAGAAGTTAATCTTATTCTGAGCACAAGTTCTGGTCAGAAATGTCAGCCCAGTACTGCCCTTCAGGGGGACAGGATCAGCCCTTGTGCTCGTAGCATCTGTTTCAGGACACCTGGAGAAGCAATTGTACTTCTTATGGGAATCCAAACTGCTAACACAAAACAAAAATGAGTGGTTATTATCTGCATGTTGGCATTATGTATTTTACACCTCCAGTAAGTGCCACCACTCAAATGCCAAACCTGTGCTTAACGTTGTGCCAAAAGGGCTCCTGGCTGATAAACCTTGACACAGTCCATTGTCCTCTTGTCAAGGGGCATTATCCTAGCAATTCAGCAAAAATTTTTCTTCATTTGGACAGTGCATCTTTCAGACATTCCCTTCTTCTATTGATTTGTTTTCTCCTGTCCCTTTCTCCTTCTTTTGTTTTCTTATCATAGCTTCAGGTTATTAAGTGCAAAGTATTGATGGGAATGGGTGGTTTTGGTCGATGGAGAGCTAATGCATCCCTAATCCCACCATTGTTATAGAGTTATGCTTTACTCTGGTTCCTGATGGGGGAAAAGGTGCAAAGCTCTTGATCCTAGTTTTATTTGTCACAAACCCATCCATCAATCAAGCACAAGCATGTCTGAATGCTGAATGACATGTGGGTCTCAGCTGAAAAAATTCGATAACACTGTATTGTCAGGTTGCTCACTCTTTTTTTTTTTCGATAAGAAATACATTTGACTGAAACAGATAAGCACACAACTACTAAAGACTTGAAGAGAGAGAGTGACATACATGACACCAAAGGTTTTCGATCTTTGGTATTAATGATACTTATGAGTAAATAAAATGGAAAAAAAGCTCTAGACATGCAACATGCTTAAATCCTGTGGGGTTTTTTATTAAGTTGGGGTTTCAAGTTTTTAATCTGGACATATATTACAGCCTGCAACCTAGGTCCAGATGCTGATAGAATCTATGACCGAATTTCTATTTTAAAAATATTTTATTGGTCAATATAACAGATGTTCATGAATAGAATATTATTCTAATATACATTGAGAACCTATGCATTTATTATTTCTGAATAAGGATGAAGACACATAAGTATACATGTGTATGTGTAAGTATTATCCTTTTACGATTTGAAAACATTTTAAATTTATTATTATAGTACATATACATAGATATTTTATACTATGCAAATAAGTATGCATGTCATTTTTAAAATGTCCCTTTAAAAAGCATTTGTATTCTCAGATATGATTTTGGAATCTCTTTATACCAGTTATTGTGTGAAGTACACTAATACATTGCTTATCCCCATATTTATATACAATTTTCTATTCATACTCACTTAAATAATTGCACTTAGACACTGTTAAAATGTTGCAATTTTCCATTCGTGCACTGGAACTCTGAGAAAAGTAATCAACAGATCAGAACAATTTAGCAAATGCATTTTATTTTCTTGCCACAGAATTAGACATTTTAGAATGGAGAACACATTAAATGACCTAAAAAATCCATCAACAAAGGTAACAAAAAGACAACCCAAATCAGAGGCTCTAAGACAAACATGATGTAGCCTCAAGTAGTGGCACACTCTATGAGTAAGCCATTTTTTCTCTGCTCTGTGACTAGGGGCTACAAAACTGCAAAAATCAATGTGGGAGTGCTTTAGGTTTGTTGGGTAAATTACATGTGCTTGGCTGCTCTATTGTAGCTGGCCCATATTCTACACCAGATACTTCTAGATGGAACTGTCACATAATACATATACTCAATATTGATTTTTGTAGATTTAACAGAGCTTGAACTGAACTCCTTGGTAAGCAAGGGAAAACTTAAGAAGTGCAGCTCCTCAAAATTGGGATGAACACATAAATATAGAAATATTATTGAATGTTTGTGTCTGGGAATCTTCTGGCCCAGTTTTAATTTAGTATGGGCAAAGTCAGTACTGAGTAGCTGAAAATTTCTGGCATTAGGTATTTGTTGGTTTATCTTCAAATTATTTATTTTTGTGTGTTTTTGTAATGTTTGTACCAAGAACATGAGTATAGAAAGTTATAAAAATTTTAAAATTACATTCCATTTTCTGAATCCCAGATGATGCCTGAAGAAATGCAGAACACCTCTGCTAGCGCTAAAAAGCACTTTAAAGTCTCTGTATATCTCTTGAACAAATTATTTTAGATTAAATGCAGTGATGTTTGTGACTCTCAGATGCAGGGCATCTAAGTCTACACTTTGACAGGGGAATAGATGATCTCATTTCAATTTGCATATAACTTCAAATTTTTAAAAAAGACACATTCAAATATCTAAATATGAAATATGGAAAAACTGGCTGGCTTTGAAAATCGCCATGTTAGTTATCAAATATGAGGTAATTAAGTGAGAACAGTTTTCCAGATTTAGGTCCCAAGCTGGTGTGACAGGACTGGCAACACTCCCTAACAAGACTGAAGAAGGCTAATATTTTCTCAGGGGAAAGAAAAGATACTTATATCTTTAAAAAGTAAATTAAGACTGCAAACACTAGTTTATTTCCATTATATTTGTGAACAGTGTATTACTAATGATATCTGTGTAAAGTAATCACATTTTTAAATACCAGTCTCCAGAGTAATTCGCAATCAAACAATAGAGGCTGTAGAACGTAAAGAAACATGGTTTAATTGCTTGAAAAATGGATCCTTCTGGTTTCACATCCACCCATCAGCAGTGTCACTGGAGCCCTGTGAAAAGTCACACCCAGCTTGTGTCTGCCAGTATTGCTGCTGGCCAGTGACACCCACAACCTGTGGGTCCTGCAGTGAAGGACTTTGGTCACTGCTGCCACCAGGGATGCTGAAATTGTGTTTAAAGGAAGGAGAGAAAACAGGTCTTAAATATCCAGGGATTTGCATTATCAGCACTGCTCCATGTTCCTCAGCTCTCCCCTGATCTCCTGGGGTGTGACCCTCGTGGGGCTGCAGCTGCAGGGGGCTGAGAGCCCTGAGCTGCTCTGCCTGGTCTGGGCTCTGGGCGCAGGGTGGGCAGTGTGTGGCAGCCAGTGGGAGCCCTTTGCTCCTCAGAACCTACCTTCAGACTTCATAAATCTCTTGACTGGTTTTTCTGTTTTTAAAAAAATTGCAGGACGTGTTTTCAGCTGGTGTTAATTGACATAATTCCAGTAATGTTCTTGCTAGGACAGCAGTTTCCACTAATGAATATCCAGCATTGTATCTCTGCCAGCAGTCAGATGTGGTAATCAGAGCAGCCAGCCTCTGAGAGTAAAGCAGAGCCTTGTCAGGGGGCCTCCACTTTAAAACTTTGTCTCTTGGTCTGTCAGTGCTTGATTTTATTATTCTAAGGGCATTTTGATAACCCCTCTGTGTTTGGGTCTTCATGGTGTGAAGGTCTGACTAAATAATGAGGGTACTTTCTCTTTTATCTTTAGAGGGAGGATTTACTTATTACTGCCAATAATATGGGTCAGATTTTCAAAGGTGTTTTAACTTCACCTCCATGTTTGTACTGCATAAACACTTGCAATTGCTTTTGTATCCAGTCATTTCTACAGATGAGCATTTACTATTCTTTTGCTATGCAAGTGATGCTTGTGAGTGTATTCTTCTGTCTCGTTTCTATAGATAAACATACACACACACAAGTGGGTGTCATGCTTTTATGTGACATTTTACAGTGCTAAGTATTAAGTGGACAGGACACGAGCACCATTTTCATTCTCAAGATATATGATGGCTTGTTTTGTACACTGAGAAAAAAGAAAAGATTGTGATTTCAACCTTTTCCTTTTGCCATTCATTTTGTGCTCTGTCTTATGTGACAAGAGGCCATGAGGGATCTATGACCATGTGTGATATTCCCAATAAATGAAATGCCTCTCTACATTCTAACAGTGTCTGCTGCACTACCTTGTGGTACTGATCCATTTTATGAAACACAGATTAGTCATATGAAAAGGGACTTCAAGTTTCATAAAACCCGTGTGGCTCTGTTCCTTAGACAATAAAAAGAGCCTTACAGAAACAGTGGTTACTAACCTCCTTTTGAAAGAAAAATGAATGTAAACAGGGTTTCATCAATGGGAAGAGCACTTTATGTTTCAGTTTGATCCTCCTTGTGTAGTTTTGGCCATTTAGCAGTGTGGCTTCTGACTGCTGCCTGCCTGGGAACTGGATGCCAGGGAGGCAAACGCTCAGGCACACCTTGTTAGCAGCTGTGCTGCATTTTCAGTTTACTCTTAGGTGCCACAATAGAGTCCCTGATGTTATGCTTAGATGCAAATCAGCTCCTGAAGTGAATGGCAGTAACATTGTTGACATCCAGGATATATTAGAAGTCAGCACAAGTATCATGTTGGTCTGTGTCTAGTGGACGTCCAGGACCACTCAAGAGGTTAAGGACATTGTTCATCAACTGGGAATGCAACTTGAGACATGTAAAGCCAACAGCATCGGAAAGAAAGGGCAAAACACCATATGATTTGTCTGTTTAAGTGCCATATGGCATCTCTTTAAAATGTATAGTACTGGGGAAGAAAAGAGATTAGTGCAAAATGTAAGAGCTGCTTCATAAGGCCCTAAGGACCAGCAGTTCAAAATGCTGGAGTATCCAGACAGCCTCTCCTGCGTCTTAAAGAATAAATGATGTCAAGCTGCAGAAATGATGGATGCAATGCTTCTTGTTAGCCTGACACCCGTCCCAGGGAGGAGTGATCAGTGCTGTGGCTGGGCTGCTGCGTGTCTGCGTAGCTGTGCAGCCACAGCTGCTGCACAACTGCACAGCTCTGCTGGTGAGCAGGTGTCAGTCCCACTGCAGCCCACAGCACAGGTGACAAGCTGCAGGGTGTCTCCAGTGGCTTCTTACAAAGAAGGGTTACAGAGATCAATTGCTGTTTTCTTAAGCTGCATAAAACTGAGTTCTAGCTATTGTAGGTGTGTGTTATTGCTTCACATCTTCATTCTGGTTTGGTGGGAATTTATTTGTAATGAGGGTGATTGCTGCTCTGTTGTCACTTGTGCCATCGCTGCTCTCTGGGCAGATAAAATTCACCTGCAATTGGGCCCTGCTCTCTTGATCTCACATGCAGGGGCACAGGACACAGTCCTTGCTCTGGGTCTCTCAAGAGTAGAAGGATTTCTCCTGAATAATCCCATGTCTGACACCTTCCTTGTGAGCTGGGATAGCATGGCTAAAACACTTTCTGACTGTTCTGAGACAAATTCCTCAATTTCATCCTCATATCCTAATTTGGGAATATCTTAGTAGAGCAAGGAAATATAGGTTTGGTATTGTGCAAATCTATACAGGTTGATTTTATTCTTGAGAAGTCAAGCCATTGCCAGTCAGGATTTCTTCAACTGAGTGGCCTCCAGTCTGGTTTGAACAAAATAAATAAATGATATTATATATTCATACATATATGCTCAAATATATGTTTCATCTGAACCTGGCTTAACTGAGCCAACTGAATTTACATCCATATGAGTGTAAAAAGCAGGTGCTGATAATAAAGTGCATTTCCAAACCAATAACTGTGAGAAAAGAACTCTAGGAGAAGACTCTTGCTTAATTTCCACACCTCAGTTAAATTACTTTTTAAAAATGGGAGGAGAGTCATTGACTGGTCTGGATTTTTCAAACGTCTCTGAAGCGTTACATTATGAATTTTCTTGCAGTAATAAAAGAGTTATTTCTTCACTTATCACATACATAATTGTAGAGCTCCATTTATTAAATCTGAAAATATAGTGATATATTTTAGAAAACTACAAATAAAAAATAAAATGCCAATGAAAAATTATTAGTTTTTCTTAGCTAGTTTTGGATTTGATTCTGTGCGATTTATCTTTGCTAATTTGACAATGTTCCTGCAAAGGGAAAGAACTCTAACGGGGATTTTCATATTGCTGTAAAAAAAACCCAAAAAAAACCCAAAAAAACAACAACAACAA
>VXBR01010506.1:1333782-1349530 GCA_013400215.1 Cisticola juncidis
CCCTGTAAAACTTCTGATATGATTCTGATATGAGATAAAAACTATAAAAATTCATGGAGTGTTGTAAAGCATTAACAGAAGAGATGAAATTGTTCCATCAATCTGAAGCCTCTGAAAGCTATTCATTTTCCACTCTTGATTTTTGTATAAGTCCTGGTAGTGTCAATGAGAGCAACTTGCACTCTCAAAGCAAAAATCCACCCAAAGGCAACAACTCATAATGAAGGGGAAAAAAAAAACAAAAACCAACAACCAAAAAACAGGAACAAAATTTTTCCATCTTGAATTACAAAATCCTCAACTTCCCCACATATGTTTGATTCAAACAATATTTTTTTGGCTGTAAATTGTTTGCAATTGGAATGTTATATTTTTGGAGGAAATAATTGAGAAAGCATTCCACCAAACTCCTGATAATTTGATCGCACAGTCCATATTTGGAGCATATTAGCAATTCACTCCTGTGTACAAATATATAAACTGTCATCTCCCAAGCAGTGACAAGAAAAGAGACAGAGGACGTTCAGATGGGGGAGAGGGGAAGGAGTTGCCAATAAGGCCCAAGGCTTGCCAAAATCCTGTAAGTGAGGGAAACGAAACGAAATGCAGAGAATAGACAAGGAGAATAAGCGGCTAATTACTGTACATCCCACTCAACTAAAAATGAAACACAGGCACAAGACATCAGAGAGGCACATATTGCATAGGCATATCCTGACAGCAATGACAAAACAGTGTAATCACAAACAGAAAGCGAGGAACGTTTCCCTCTTTGTTGGCAGTGCTGGGTGAATGTATTCTAGCAGAGAGGCTGTTATTCCCCTGTCACTGCCCGTCCTTTTTCTTCCCCACGTGGAGAGAAATGGCTCAGCTCCTGCAGGCTCCTTGTCCTCCCTGCAGCCTGCAGGGTCCAGTTTATTTCTGGTGTTATATTCTGGTGCTTTCCCTGGCTCTCCCTAGCTCAGGGTGAGAGGTGTGCTGTGTGCTCACACTGGGACGTGTGGAGGTTCAGTCTTGATACAAACTACCTGACAGAAATCTGGGGCTGCTGAGAGATCCCTACTTTTTGTAGTGTTTGCTGTGTCGTTGTGAGCAGGTGGCATCCCTTGGTGCCAAAATTCCTTGTGATTTTAAGATATAGCCACTGTGGGCTTTGTTCATCATTTGAGACCCCTGTAGAAAAGCCACAATACTTGGTCAAAGGCCTATGATTTTTCCAAAATTTAGCTGATGGTTACCATACCTTCCTGTAATTCACCAGATTGATTTATTGCTTCATGTTGCAGTGAATATTAAATGGTTCAGTAAATGGATAGTTTATTATTTTACTTTAATTAAACCAGATATGGGCAAATGAAAGTATTCTGAGAGCTATGACTTTAACTCAAAGCTGGGGAATCCAAACACTGAAGGGAAATACTGAAGCTCTTTTGTAGGTGCTCATCTTCCTCTGCACACATGGCTGTACCTAGAGAAGTTCACAAAGTGGAGTGGTCTCTGTCTATGGGTCTTTATTGTTACCTTTGGGTTATGGTCACAAGAACTGGCCATATAAACCAAAAAATTCAAAGCAGAGTAGATTTGATGAAGGAAGGAGAGGAACTGCATTTTGTTTCTCAACAAATTGGTAAGGGATGCACGTTGCCAACTGACAGAGAAAGAAGGCACAGCTGGAGGCAATTACCAGATCCTTGGGTGTGACTGGCTGGGGAGATCTGCAGAACGCTCTGCAGATCGCTCCATCCCTGCCTGCCCCAGCTCCTCAGCACTGCAGCTCTGTGAGGACAAGGGAGCTGCCTCACACAGACTGAGCCAGCAGAAGTTTGTTGGTATCAGCACAGCACCTGCATCAAGCTAATGAAAGTGCTTCGTTAGGGACCTCTGTCTTCTCTTTAAGTGCCTTGAGGGTGATCTGAGAGTGAAGCAAGTATCACTTGCCTTAGCAAGCGAATGTTTTAGCTGTCGTCCTTTTTACAAAACACTGGTTAGAAACTGAATAAAGACAGACCTCTCCATACTTGACCTCTTTCCCTGGGTGAAGCCAATGCCTCCTCAGTTTTCTTTGCATTGGGTGAAAACCAGTCCTGCACTCCTGAGGCTCACTCACTTCCAAGGAGAGCCTCACGTTGTGCTCGAGGAGCAGCCCTTGTCTCCATCAGGGTCTGCCTGCAAGGTTCATTGCACTGGAGTGTGGTTTTCAGGAACAAATGCAGCTTGATGGCCTCCACTGCTGGAGAGCTTCCAGAGTAGTTTTGTGGAGGTGCCCAGTTCCTGTGGGGGGCACAGTGATGGTTTTACATCAATGGACAATGGCAGTCCTAAGGCAAAGTGGTAGGGTTGGGAAACTGAACAAATAACATCATCCTTTTAGTTGTGAGTCATCCAAGCACAACCACCATTTCACCTGCAGTTTTTATGACTCATATTTTCTGTATATTGCCTATTTATTTCATTACTAAACTGTGCATATGTCTACATGAGATGAGATGTTCTTCAGAATATTTGGGATGTTTTATTGAAAAGCTGCATCACATTATTTCTGCTTAAGGACACTGGGACTTACACCTGGGGAAGCTGTAATTAATGTTATATAGGGCATTTGCACTGATAGGGCATTACTGATTTGCACTCAGAAAGGGCTAGTGCTTCTTGACTGAAGAACCTGTTACAGCACTAAATTGTGTCTGGATTTAGGATGGAGGTTCCAGGGTGTGTGTGATTGCAGTAGTATTGCTGTTAGGATGCACTGGGGGAATAATCTGCAATCTGGGATTATTTAGGGGGAAAATGCTTATTAATATGGCTTTCTATCATCTTTATCTGGGTACAGCTGAGTATGCTTTGCTTGTGCAAAGCAATGTGCAGGCACAAGTGAGAACTTCTTAGAGTGTTCCCCCAGTGGTATTGGTTACTGACAACCTTAGATCTGCTCACCAAATGCAGGCTATCCTAGAAAATTGGGTGAAAATTCTTAGTCCTCATGTCCATGTTTCTCAATTGTCTGAGAAGAGAATAAATGAGAAGAAAATCTCTTGAAAATCTAGGAAAATGTTAAGCGTACATTATCTCACAGCTCACAGGAACTACCATGAGAAGAGAAAAGCTAGGCCATACAGAAGGGATTCTTCCCAAGGATTATTCTATTTTATGTGAAAATTTCCAAGGATCTCGCTTAAGAGTACCCACCTTTTCAGTTTAAAGGATAAATTTTTTAACAGTGAGGATATAAATAAATAAAAGTGACAGAAGTTTTGAGTATGTTGTATGTAAAAAAGTTTCTTCAAAATTAATGGAAAATCGCATTATAAAGAAATATTAGATGTAGTTATGCTCAAAACATACATTGTGCTTGGATCAAAGATCAAGAAAAAATATGGGACTTTACAGCTGTATTCCATCTGACAGTTTATTCTGAATAAAAGTTATTTTACGGGAATTTATTTACTTTAACTAATGCTCTAAATTTAAGTTCACCTTTTTCCTTAATTTGATTTATGTTGTCCAAATGCCTCAAGGTAGACACAGATAACTTTTTATTCAAAATATGTAAAAATAAGTGTCCTAATGTTGTTTCCAACTTGCAGATCATCTTGGTTTAGAATCATTTATGTGCCAGCAGATGCTGGCAGGAGGAACACCAACTCATGGGATGAAACTTGAGAGTAAGAAAAAAATTACAAAGTACTTTCTGAGGAAAGACTAGAGAAAATGTTGCTAAATTAGTCAGTTCTTTTGTCATTCCAACAAGTAAAAGTGGTTTTGGTGTTTTTTGAATATCAGATATCTGTCCCAATCTTTATAAAATACTCATTCACTGACAAATTATAAATCCTGCAATATCTTCTCATCTAAAAATTCAAATTATTAAATAAATACCAGCCATAAATAGAAGTGAAATCCAAGCCAGACACTCTGTTACCCAGAAATGAAAGAAATTCTCCTGCACTGTTCCTAAAAGTTTGAATAGATGATGAAGCAAAGATGGATAATATGATATCCCCAGAGGCTTGGCAAGCTTTGGATAATTTGGAACAAGGATCTGACAATCTGCAGAGCAGCTCCTGCAACACCCTGTGCCCTGGGCAAGGACCTTTCTATGACACCCTCAGGGCTCAGAACGTCAAGTCCACTGAGGGGAACATTGAGTTCTCAGCTAAGTCCAGTGGGAACTATTCTGTCTAACAGCTGAAATAAATTTTGCAGTACCTCTGTTTCATTTTTTGATGGAAAAAACAGAGAGGTGTCTGGGTGGTGTTGTTACCTGAAGCAGACAGGCATTTAGGATTCCACAGGGTATTTCTGTCACCTTGTTTATTGCAGGAACACAAACCCTTCCTTTCCAATGGCAAGTAAAATACTATTTATTATCATTTTGGCTAGGAAGTAACTGCAGCCTGTGGAGATAATTCTGAATTAAAATCCTGGTATTTAAAAAGAGAAAAAAAGATCAAAAATAAGATGAGTAACACAAAATCTTTTAAAAATATCAAAAGCAGAGGCCAGCATAGGTGAGCAGTTTCCATTTACTTGTGAGGAAGGGCTGAAGACCATCTGTGGAGGAAGAGTCACATCATAACCTTCCTGCCAGGCTGGGACCAAGTTTGTCACACTCTTTCCAACCAGCAGACTGCAGAGAACCATTCACAGATTCCTTTTTCCATCCCAGTGGGTTTCTGTGCCAATTCCCACCTGTTGGCAGTCATGGGAATTCATGTTAAGAGTAGGTTGCTGATCTGGATGAAAAGTTACCAACCACTCCTTGTCCCTCTCACTTGTCCCTTCTTTTCCTTCCCTATAACCATTCATGGCAGCTGGACCCTTGTGTTCTGTAAATGTTCTGTCAATTCAAACCATGAATGGAGTTAAACAAAAGTGTGGTTAAAGCCAACAATCAAAGGAAAAATGAATCAAAAACTAAACAAGCAATAGAAATTGCTTATGAACATTTCCAAGATAAACTGGACAATTTTAATGGAACCTGTTCACAGACTGAGTATATGTGCAGGTTTGTTGGAATGAGAACTTCCAATGGGAAACAGCTGAGAAAAAATCATGACAGTAATCTCCTAAACTGAATCAGCAAAAACCAGAACAAGGAATGAGGGCACCTAAGGAAATTATTAGGCAGAGGAAAAAAGAGAAGTTTATTTAAAAACAAACTGAGAAGTGGTATTTCCACATTGTCCACAATTCATCTGTGAAATTCGTTGTCATGGAATTTTGGTAATGCTTACATGATTAGAAAATTAAAAAAAAAAAAAAAAGGGCAAATAAAAGAATGAAAAAAAAAATCAAAATCCTATCAAAATATGTCTTAGAAAGTCCCTGATCTTCAGGTGGCTGGACATGGGGTGAACGTGGCAGGGAATTGCCTTTTTCTGCTCTCTCTGCCAAAAAAAAAAGCTGCACTCTTGCATTGGCCTCTCCTGCTGAAGGAGGGTGCAGGAGTGGATGCAGCAGTGGTGCCCCATTCTTCTGGTGTCAGATTTCAGGCAGTCAGCTCTTGTGCTATTACAAACTGCAATCACACAAAATAAACGTATTAAAGTCCATGGAAGGTACTGGAAAAGTCTGGTTACCATCCTGAAACTGCTAAGCTGTCTTATACACACTGGAAATAAATTGTTATTCATTGTCCCCAATAGGCCACCCCCATTTCTGTGCTATTTTAAAGCAGGAAGTGAGAGTAAATTAGCTCATATGAGGGTTTCTGTGATTTGGCCATTTAAGTGGCTTTTTCCAATCTACGTGTGTGCATGTATCATTTTGTTTATAATTTGCGTCCTTAATTACATGGAATGCTTAGAATCAAAAAAAGGAGTTCTTTCTTACTTTCTTTAAAGAAAAGTAATGTGTTAGTTAATCTGCAATAAGTGTCCTGATTAAAAGAAATGTGAAACTTCTGCTTTCTTAGTAGGACTGAATTTAGTCATTCTGAAATGTAGAATAGCTGCTGCATCTATTAAATATTATAATCTTGGTTATCATCCACTGAAATACATCCTTTTCCAGAGTTCTAATGGAAATATAACAAGATATCGAAAAAGAGTGTAAGGAAAATTATGCTTGGTACTCGGAAAATTGAACATTTTAATGGCAATAGGATGAGGAGACGATGTGTGCTGCAAAGGACTTTTCACTTGGATTTTTTTTCAATAATTGCAGCATCTTAAATGATATCATGATATTTAGTATGAGTAAATCATGAGTAAATGTAGAAAAAGGACACAAAAAGACAAATTTCAAGCATTTGGCACAGGAGGAGCAGTATTAACAAAATGAATTGACTTGCCAAGGCTGCAGTCCAGCAGTTGCCAACGTGCTGAAGTTCATAAGTGATTTTTTTCTGGTGAAACTATTTATAAATATTAGGCTGGATAGGATCCTGGGATCTTATAATAACAGGACTAAATTAGTCTACAGGATTCTGGTTTTCTAATTTAGCTTTTATCACTACCTGAGTAGTGCTACCGCGGGTATTCAAGGGAATCCAAATTAAAAATTAGAATTAGCAGCACAGTTCCTTTTTCCTTCTCTGGATGCCAAGCAGTGTCCTGGACATTGTCACTGTGCACCCAGCAGCAGTGAGGGCCAACAACAGCTCCACATTGTCCATGGGCATTACAAAGGAAGGATAAAATCAAAGGTAGAGAAGTCGTGTCACTGCCATTTGATGATCAGCCAGCATCATTTCAATCTTATCCAGAGATCTTTGGTCATTTAAGTCTGCTCTGTGTCCCTGTCCCCACAAGGTGGAACATTTAAAAGGATAAATCAGATCCTTGAGAGATGCAGGCTCGTGTGGATGAATGTATTGAGGAGCCTAAGGCTCTTTGATTTCCCAGCGCCTTTGAGGGTCTGGATTGTAATGTTGACTGTCATCAGCTTATTGAAAATAGCAGAGAACATACCTCTTCACTAACTATTTTGTTATCCCTAAATGCCTACTGCGGAGAAGAAAAGACAAGATAGATCCCCACAGGACTCGCCATGGAAACACTGATCCTGGGGGGAAAAAGCCACTCAAGATCAGTGCTGTCCACTCTGTGCAAGTACAGAAATATTCTGCTGCATTGTATGAAAAAATGTTTGTAGGCGTAAGAATTACAAGCACAAGTATCTGATCGTCAGACACTGGCGGGGAGAATGCAGCCATTAACTAATTAGCAACAGAATTTGCATAACCTGCAACTCTCAAATATTTTATGAATAAATTGATGGTCATCCAAATAGTTGCAAATGAATTAATTAAAAGAGATGATAGGATTCTACAGATAACCAAATTAAACTAAGCATTTTGAGTAATTAAAACATTTTACCCTTATGATTACTCATCTAATTCTACTAGTGAGATTATTTTTGCCCAGTTCTGTAGAAAATATATGACTTATTTCTATATTATATTTTTTCTGGTTTTTACTTTTTCTTTTATTGCTTGGCTGTGAACATCCAATGGATTAAAAAAAAAAGAAAATTAATACATTAGCTTGTTAGTGGTTATCTTCTTAGGCAGGACTTGTGAAAATTTAGAGCATTTAAAATGCTCCAGCTGGCTGCTACTGTCTATTTTGACTGCTACAAAACTCACTCATACCCACAAAATATTTCTCTTGTCCTTTGGTAACTAATAGGTTAGAAGTGCCAAAAAGAAAATGAAAAAAAAAAAAAAAAAAAGAAAAAAAAAAAAAGGAAAAAAATCCTGTTGCTTTGGCACTATTATAACAGGAACTATGAGCCTCTAAAAAGTATGAAACACCTTATTCTATGTTTAGAGCTGATTGTGCTACTTGTTAGTTGTGGCCTTGAAGTATTTTGATTTAATCTTAGGAAACAGGGCTGATCTGGATGAATTCCAGCTGAAGCTACGGGAATTGAAGAATTAAGCTACAGAACATAATGAAATGATTCAGTCCCATGCAATCTGATGAGCATCACTGTGTGTAATGGGATGTGTGTGTGGTTGTATCTGAAGCTGGTTGTATACCATTGATTACAAAAGTACCTTTTACACATAGTGTAAGATAATTACTTTGTATGAAAAGCAGACTATTTTAAAGCGTTTATTTTAATAAATACATTTAGCACTAGTTTTCTGTACGTGGGTATATTGTTAGTAAGTAGTATTCAAGGCTAAAGCCCTTACCTTTGTGCTGATGCTGAAAACTATCAATTATAAAGCACCTAACAATGTTCTACCAATGAGCACTCTCTTTTAGTGGCACGTTCCTATTCCTCTCTTTAAAAGACAGATATTGCTGCGTGCAGGAGCACCAAGACTGGGGTACCATTGTTAGGGCTGATTAAGGGGAGGAGGAACTGTTCAAATTTTAGGGTTCTTTTCTTATCAGACATCTATTGAACTGAATAGCATTTTGTTTTACATCACACTTTTCATGGCCTAGGTATCTCAAAGCTCTTTACAAAACAGTCTGTTTCAATAATAAATATTACTAGAATAGTGAATGTGTAGGCATCTATTATGTGATCTGCAATAGCTCACATACTCTTTGGCATTTGAACAATGCATTTAGGGAGTAGGGTGATGGGAATATGTAAGATAGTTTTATGTGCAAGTGTTAAAGGAAATGTTTGAGAATCTTAACATTGAAACCAAAAGTAGGAGGAAAATGTTTATCCTGCACATTATAATTTGGTAAAACTTGCCTGACATCACCTGGACTCAGTGTTACAGTCAGCAAGAAAAGCCAGAGCAGTAATTGTTCAGAGGAGGGATGGAGCTCTTGAAAGAAATAGTCCCAGCCTACAAACATCTCACAAGTGGTTTAGGACCATAGTGAAAACAGTCCTCACCACTGGATTGTCTTTGTTAGAGGGGTGGACCTCAGACTGCAGGGAACAGATCCATCATTTCAGCTAATTTTGACTGTGCACAAGGGGAAAATATGAGGAGACATGTAATAAATGCTGAGGAGGCAGCAAGAGACAGAGAAGGGGAAAATAAGAATGCTAAGGGATGTGTTCATCTCCTTCCAAAGTTGCTGGATCAGCCACAAACCATGCTGGCACGGAGTTGTCCTCTGTGTCCTCAGTAAAATTACTGCACTGCTAGCAGAGATGGTAAAAAAGCATATCCATCTGCAGCTCAGCCACCACAGTTCACAGCCCAGCAGAGTGGAAATTAGGGGAAATGGCAGAACTAGTAAAACCCTGTATTGTCCCCACTGGATACCTTGTCTTTCCCATAGGTACAGCTGTGTGTGTGGCTCTCTCTGGCTGTGCACCCCAGATGCATTTTGTCCTTCTTTTCTCTAGATTTCTGCCTATCTGTGCCCTAGCTGTCTTTTCCTCCAGTCAAAGTCTCTCTCTCTTCTTTCTCAACCTCCATATGCTCTCATCTCCCTTTCAGCTCTTCTCTTCCCCCCCATCTCCTTCAGCCTGGACAACACTGCACCTCTTTTCAAAGCCTTTATTTTTAGAAAAAAATAAAATACATGAAATCTGAATGACTTCAAAACCATATTCTGGTGCTTTCTCTTGCTTCTCAGTCCACTATTGTTGTTCAGAGTGTGTATAGAGCACTATATCAAGTAATTGGGTATTATATTTTGGACTGTAGTTTGGGCACTAAAAATAGCATATTGGTGACCACTTTGTTCCATATGCCTCCTTTATAAAAGGAGCTAACGGCACTTTTTCAGGTTTTCCATGTTGGAACATTAACTTCTAGCAGAGGTGCTATTCTTTTTTGTGGTGAAAGCAAAATGAGTGTGAGCTGGGGATGATCATTGCTTCCATGAAATTTTGTGGAACTCGTTGCCACGTGATTATTTTCTATCACCAGGTTCATACCTGCAGGCTCAGGCTGACACGTTGCCACCGCTGTTGTTCGACAGTTGCTTTGTTGTTCTACCATTTTTTATCCTGTGCTCTAAAAGACACTGAAAGGCCCTCACAAAATCACTTTCATTAAGACAACCACCAAGTCAGACACTGTTATCAAAAGGCTGATGGTCTTGGTGCTCAGCTAGAAACATCTCACAGGAGCCTGATTATCACAGATGATAAGAAATTGCCTTCTGCCAGTCGTGCTCTTACACAGTGCATCACCTGGACCTCCAAAAGTGAGGAACCCAAAGTACACCATCCCTTTTTCAACCTAGATGATCCTCAGGGCTGGGCAGTGGTTTCCATCTCTTGATGGGCTAACTGAATGTGGTCTTGCAAAGCTGCCTTGAAGGTTTATCTGTTTGGAGCATCTCCCCCTGTGCACCCATCCTGCTCAGTAGTCAGGGGACCCCTGGCACACACCTCTATTTCTGGAAGTCCTGTGGGTTCCCTCCCTGCTCCCTTCAGCCTCAGCCGGTGAGGCAGAGCTCCTGTGCCCTGCTGCAAGGTGATCTCTTGCTCTCTCACTGCTGAGAAGAAGGATGACCAGCTGACAGTAAAATTGCTCGGTGCTGATGAGCCCTTGGCTTTGTTACTGTGGTAAAACATACATCATTTGACAGCTGCTTGTGCATGGAAAAAAACATCGATGATTAACGGTTTCCTATCCTTTCTTGTTACTGATCTTCTTTGCTTATGACAGATGAGACTTAGATGTCTTTTTTTAAGAGACAGAGAGAGAAAAGGAGAATATTTAAACTTGTTCTCACCTAAGTTTTTTATGTTATCCTAAGGACCTTATTTGTAGTAGAGATTTTTGTCTGAATTTCAGCTCTCCTAAAATGATGGGATCTGTCATTCAGCTTTAAAAGGGAATGTGCATTCTTCCCTGGCTGGATTTTTTTTTTTTTTTTTTTGCAAAAGGGTATAATGCTAATTTTACTTATTCAGAAATTAAAATAGCAAACAGTTTATATGAGGTGTTGATAATTACCTTTATTACTGTAATGCTGTGACAGATGTTGGCAAAAAGAGGTAGAAAATGCCTACAGCTGTGCACTCCATGACATCCAGTTTATGCTCAGACAGAAGGCTAACAGATGTTCTGAACTGTCACTTTGCCTAAATGTTTTTAAAGTCTAAGGACCTGCTTTATAATTCACTAGGGCCTCATTTGGTTTCACAGAGGTCCTCAGAATTCCCATCTGTGACAATTAATGTCGAAGACTTTCATAAATCAACCCCTGTCCTTATTAGCCCTCTGCAAACAGATATTGTGTATCTCTATACTCCTGAGGCTTCTATTTTTTGTGACCTAGTTATTAATTTCTATTACTTGTACATAGCATAACTCTTGTTTTGAGAAGAAACAGATTTGGGTTACATGAATACAGCTTGAGCACCAGAGTCAAAAGGCTGCTGATATAATTTAGAGTGACCTCAGAATACCTATGTTAAAATATTCTTTATTTTCTTGATGAATGCTATGGTCATTTCTAAGGTGGCTGCAAAAGGCTAAAAACTTCAAGGTACTTGTTTTCCCAAAGGAAAATGTAAGTCTTGGTTGTATCAAAATGGAGCACTTAAACAAGCATGTTCAGCTGCCAGAGATGTTCCTATTCCTGGAGAATATTTTTACTCAGAAATAATTAAAACATTTAAGGGGTACTGTAAAAAACAAATAAAGGTTAATATATTAAATTATACTCTTTAAATTAAAAATAAAGACCTTATAGAGGTGATATATAGGTAATGTATGCATGTAGAAAAACATTTAAAATCATTGTCTCCAAGCTCCGCCCAAATTTGCCAGCATACCTTCAGAGGCGTAAAAAATGTCTCTAGAGTAAAACAACTTAATACTTTATTGATAGCTGCCATTTCTTTTTAAAAGCTGAATTCCTGTTGTGCAGTATTTTAATAGTTTAAATATTGTGCTAACATAATCAGTGTTTGTCTTCTGTTCCCCAATCCTGTATAGAAGCAAAACTCCAAATTGTACATCTTTCTGGGTTTGTTTCTAAATTACTCCCCACACTTAATTACGAGGATGAGAGGGATGCCTTATTCCTCTTTGTTATAGGCTAAGCTCTCAGTAATCCCAAACAAAAGAGCCAGTTCTGGAAGATATAGGATTTGCTAGCAGGATTATGGTCTCATAGATAATGATGTGCAGTCAGCAGAAGCGAAGCTTTATTTTAATTCAAATAAGCTAGTAAACAAACCACTGACAAGTCTGCTGGTGAGAGTAACTGGCTTCTGTTGCCACATTGGCAGCTAAATTATAGAAAATCTATTATACCCTGTTCACCATATGTTTAATTTAATACAGATACAAATTAAACTATCCACAGTGCCTATTAAAATGACAATACATATTTTTTAAATGTATGAATGTTTTAAGATACATTCCCCTGACCTTAAGAAGGGCAGTGCTGTTTTGGGAGACTACAGCCAAACACATGCTAGTCAACAGATTCTCTTCAACAACAACAACAGGGATTTGAAAAAACACAGAATATTAATAGTTCAGTTTTGTAACAGATAATGAGGTTAATTGGGGTGTTTTACCTTCTAAGCATCTGTTCTTCCACACTTCACTCCCCCTAGGTTCCTGGGCCTTGCATTTGATAGAAGTGGTTGATATCTGATCTTCTGTATACTTTTTAATTCAGTGCCACCTACAGTATGAGGGTTTTGCCCTTTCCCTGCTGCAAATAACTATTCCTCCTTTCTGCATATTCTCATTTATTAATGTTCTTTCAAATAACCTGGATTTCCTGACCTGTCAGGAACCTTGGAATTGCTACTCTGTAATACTGTGGAGGGTTTCAAATTGTGCAGGGGGATTCCTGCTTAGGGCCTGTGTTGTTCAGAGGAAGAAGTGTTGAGTACCAGGTCTTGTGGCCCATTATGGATCCTGGTTGACTTGAGTTCTGTGGTGGTTAGAGTGAAAGCAGGTATTGGAGAAAAATTAGAATAACAGGAGGCAAATATTTTGAGAGTCTGAGTGGGGGTGTTTCTAAATAAACTGAATTTAAAGTCAGTAAGTCACAGCACGTTATAGGTGTCAGCAGATGTTGCTGTTGTGAGGTGGTGATGGGCTGCTTGAAACTTTATTGAAACCACAGAGAAAGAAATCAACTTCCCCAAATTCACTGTTTATATCTTAAATGAATGATGATGAAAAAATGTGCCAGTGAAAATATTGCAAGTGAAGATCTCTCTGGACTTCCCTGGGGTCCTCCTGCCAAGACTGGAGCTCTCCTGTCCAGTTCCAGTCTGCTCACAGCAGTAATAGGCATGCAATGAAAATGTAAGTTTTGTGAAATTACCTGCAGGTTATGAATTGTCACTTTACTCCACAGTAGTATAGTCAAAATTCAGCATTCAAAATTACATTTCCCACAATGTTTAAGGTGTAAGAGCACGTGCAAATGTCATGTGAACATGTGGAAATATGTGTGAAGGGAGTTCCTGACTCCTATAAATAAGCAGTGTTGTATGCCAGGCCCCACACTGTATATTATCAATGTATAATGTGTGCATGGGTGTGAGATGTGCACTGTAAAGTCTGTATATACCACGTGCACATGTGTGCTCATTGCATGTTTGTTTTAATTTCATTTACCAAAACACCTTCAGAATCAATATATGTTTGTAATGTAGGCATAACATACACAGGAATGTAAGAGTTATTGCAAACAAGTGTTACTTCTTTGATAAATTCATCTTTAGTATGTAAAAAAAAAAAAAAAAGTCTGGTTCTAAAGACAACTGACATTTAAGGAGTTGAATGTATAAAAATATCAAGTGCAAGAGATATTTGGACAAAATACAGAATATTACTAGTGCTGTACTTTCTGCTCCTCTTCCCAGGAGAAATTTATCTTATACCAAGAGGTCATCTTTCACTAAAGGCATATTTAGCACCACAGCTACCCATAGCAAAATTATTGCAGTAAGTGTTGAGGCAATAAATCAGCAGGCTCTCTCATAGCAACCATGTAAAAAAAAAAAAAGAAAAAAAAAGAAAAAAAAAAAGAAATAACCAACTTAACAGAAGAAAACTCTGCAATTTTCGGAGGCAGATCTGAAGTTCCTCCGTAGGTTTCCATGCAGCAAAAGGCCTGTCCTGCAAACCTGCCACTCTGGAGAGCCGCTCTTGTGTGCTAGAGCTTCTTTGCTTTTGGGTAAATGGATTTCCTACCTTCCCATCCCTGAGGGCTGTGGGCAGCAACCAAACCACCGCTGCAGCCGGCGTGTGCCGAGCGCTCTGCTCAGGCTGCAGCGTGGTGGGAAGAGGGTCCAGGCTTCCCGGGGCGGGGAGCTCTGGAGCACTCACGGGCACCGCACCACGGGGTTAAAAAAGCATGAGCCTTGCTAAAGTGAAACGAGAGTATGAGAACTTCTGGGAGTGGATTGGGAATCCCCTTCTCCCAGGAAAGGGGTCCCGGGGGACCCCACGCGTGGTGGCGGCGGCGCTGCTCGGGGGGCGCGGGGGATCCGCGCTCCACACCCCGCGTGGGCTCTGCCGTGCTCCCCGCCCGGCCCCCGCCGGTATTAAACCTTCACCCTCCTGTCAGTGAGCCAGGCTGCGAAAGAAGGGCTCGTCCCGTGTGGGTGAACCTCAGCCCCTCCGGGGAAGGTTAACGCGGGAGCCCCGGCGCGGCGGAGCCGGGCACGGGCTGGGGCTGGGCAGTGGCGGAGTCACCGCGGGCACGGCAGGGGCAGAAATATTGGCTGGGGCGAGAAATGCCAGCAGCAGCCTGTCTTCCCCCTCTGCTTTGGAACAGCTTCAGTGCTTTGTCCTGGGTAGGAACTACAAAATTCTGATTTTTTTTTTTTTTTTTCTTTTCTGACACAGTGTTGGGTCAGACCCCGGCACTCAGCCCCTCTGCGGGACACGGTGTCTGGCGAACACCTTACTGGAGTGTTGGAATATGCAACCTAGAGATATATCTATATATAGCCAATTCGGAATGATCCGTTATTTTATCTATGCACCTGGATGCAGGTGGTCTTGGTTTGGATGTTTTCTTTTGCTGGGGGTTGTTTCCCCAAGCCTAAAATTAATTGTGAAAGTCAAAATCCGGGACGTTCATTTTCCCGCCCCGTGGGATAGGTCTCGGCGTAGAGACTTAAGGGTACCAGTGGCCGTGTGGGAGCACAGCCCTCCTCAGACCAGGGCGAAAAATGCGTTTTGATATGCGAATTTCTCTCAGAGCCCTTCCAAGATGCGGTTCACTTTTTTACTTTTGTTTGTTTTTTTCTTTCCCTACAGAAAGTCTTAGAAATTGCAGCAAAGCGTTCTAAACTTGTAGCCACCCGGTCCATACACTAGTGATTTCGTTTCTGGTTATCTGCAAAATGAGCTTTAAGCCAATTTCGTGCTTCAGGCTAAAGAGAGGGATTCGTATTTCCCTCCTAGATGCGTGGCATTCCTGGAATCTCTTTGTCAGCTTGCCGTGGGATGCTGCTGTAATTTGCCTAGAAACTCTCTCCAAAATTTGTTGTATATGGCGGTTCAGAACAACGTGAGATTTCTGAGCTATCGGGTTGTTCTGTCTGGAAAGAAAATAAAAATCATCTTTCATTGATAAGTCGGTTTTCAACTATTCAGAGCCTGGTTCCCATTTATCCCAAAAACCACCGTAGGTTCAAATATGAATTTCCCACTAATCCCCCTCCTTCCCCGTTCTAAGAAATAAAACAGTTCTTCAGGAGAAGCGGTACTTTCTTCGAGAATCCTAGAAAAGTTCTTGCACGATTTCCTGAACTTTGACACGCCTGGCTCCTTTATGCCACTTCCCGCTCCCCCGCCCTCCCGAACGTATAAAGGCTATTACAAAACGACGGGAGGTTGCCTGAACTCCGCGGCTGGAGATGAACTCTGCCACCC
>VXBR01010507.1:27927-38800 GCA_013400215.1 Cisticola juncidis
TCTGCTGATCCCAGCCCAGCTGATCCCAGCTCTGCTGATCCCAGCCCAGCTGATCCCAGCCCAGCTGATCCCAGCTCTGCTGATCCCAGGACACTCCTGATCCCAGCTCTGCTAATCCCAGCCCAGCTGATCCCAGCTCTGCTGATCCCAGCTCTCCTGATCCCAGCTCTGCTGATCCCAGCTCTGCTGATCCCAGGACACTCCTGATCCCAGGTCACTCCTGATCCCAGGACACTCCTGATCCCAGCTCTGCTGCTCCCAGGTCACTCCTGATCCCAGCCCTGCTGATCCCAGCCCTGCTGCTCCCAGGTCACTCTCCGGAGCAGACCCAGGGCTCCTGCTCACATTATCCCTCTGCGGGCACAGATCCAGCTCCTGGCTGGCACCAGCTCTCGAATGAGATAAGAAATAACCGTGCCGGTCTCCACGCATGGATTCAAATGCAAATGAGCAGCTTTAAGATTAATGAAGTTTCTTTTATAAAACGCTGTCATTAGCCAAACCATTCTTCTCCTCGCCTGGAATTTCACACAGATCAAGTGCTCATCGCCATGCAGAGCCTGCAGCCTACCTGAGATGACGATACAGGTGTCCTTGGATCGCCTCTTCATGGCTTTGTAAGCGGCGTCTGCGATGGCAAAGAGGTGGGGAGGCCTCTCGTAGAGCTCCCTGCCCCGGTACTGCTCGATGGTGTCCCGCCCGTAGATGTTCAGGTTCTTGTAAGGATTCATGGAAACAACCACCTCCCCGATAAAGGTGTAAATCCGGCCCTTCTCGAACCTGTCACAGGAGACAAAGGCAGAAATCAGACAAATAGAGAGCTTCAGGGCTGCCCAGGCTGCCAAGTTGTGAAAAATATGGAGTGTTAATTCATGTTCTTATAGTTTGTGACATATTAAAGCTATAATCACTGTATATATATATGTGTTGATGAGAATATAAGTTTCAGTCTGCCTTGTAAAATTTAAGACAAAAAGGCAGGTACCACCCTGGAATTTTACATTCAGAAAGGAGACAAAGCATTTATGAGAAGTCTCCTCAGTCCCAGGAAAAGACACATCAAGGTAAGAAATCAGCCTTCTCCTCCCTGGATGGCAGGGCCATCAAGACCATCAGCCAAGAGCATCGAGGATGGAACATCATCATCCATATCTACATCATCATCCATATCTACATCATCATCCATATCTNGGTTGAGAGGTGGAATTCCATCCTCCAATCCACAGGCCCCATAGGAAATGTATAAAACTGAGTTTTGGAAATAAACTCAGCCCCTTTTCTTCCTGCTTCGCTCACCAGCGTGTCCTGGTGTGGCTCTTTCTGTGTCTGTGGTGATAACTGGAGTGTGATAAGGTAACATTTCTGACTCCAGTATGAAGAACCTTACAGAAAACTTAAAAAAGTCTTCAAAACCAGAGTAATAAACCATGAATGTGAATAACTAGCCTGGACACAAAAGGACTATGAGGACATTTTTGCCAGGGGTGGAATAAAGTGTCTAAAAAGCCCTGAAGAAGGCAAATTTGTGAACTCAGGGGGGACAGCAGTGGACCAGGTACTGTGTCCCAGTTCAGCCTTGGCATTTTCCTGGGTCAATCCTCAAATTATCTCCACTGTGGGTGGTTTTGCCAAAATTCTGTAATTCGATCTTTTGTTAATAAACCAAATTATAACTTTAATCACAATGTTGTATTGGCATTTATAACAAGGTGAACTCATCCACCCATCACCCCATGGAAACACAAAGCCACCCTGGCTCTGGACATTCCCTGAGCAGGGATGGCTCAGCAGAGACTGAGGGGACAAGGACAATGACACAGGGCTGGCTTGGAGTTCCACCCCTACAAAGGACATTCCTACCTCTGTTTCACTGCCAGATATGTGATATGGAATCTGCAGTTTCTACAACTGACAATAAATGAGTGTGAGTGTGAGGAGCAAATCTAATCTGCTTCATAAAAGGGATTTACAGGCAATTTTTTTTCTCATTCTGCAGTTGTGCATGGCCCAGCCCAGGGCAGAGGAGCAGAAGTTCTGAAGCCCTCACTGAGAGGTTTAATCACATTTTAAAGTGAACAAAGCCAGAAGCCCAGGAGGGAATTGCAGCCTCTCAGCTCTGGCAATGAGTCCTTTCTGCTGGAAGGCACTTTGGGATCATCACTGCTGCTGCACCAGAGAGGAAAAAATCCTAATAATGTGTGCAAACAACCCTAAACTACACCATTCCTACCCCTACCTGCCTCTTTGATTCTTTCTGCAAACAAGACAGAAAATAACTTAATGCTAGTTTAAAAAAAAGTTTAAGTTAGAAGATGTTTCCAAACAAACCCCATTTTATTGAAAGTTACTTCTGAGGAGAGCTCAGAATAATTCACTTCAGAGGAATTCAATTTTTTTCTGAGGAGGAGAAAGGACAGCAGGTTGAGGCATCAACACCCAAATCCTGAATTTCCAATCCCTGACTGCAGCTGTATTTAATCCTCGGGACGTTAGATGGCACCAAAACCCCTCACAGAGCCCGGGAGCCTCGAATCCTTATGGACTCCGGCACAAATTCCAGCATTACTTTATTGAATTTATTACCACCCCCGTGTGCTGACAATCCTGACATTTTCTATTGTTCATTTGAGAATTTTCTGCAGCATCTTGGCAGCGTCAGTTTTCAGCAGGTGTAATAAAACTCAAATATCATCCAGCAAGCAGCATTCCACTTTCTACAAGTGTTGGTGCCTCCCACTCCAGTTTCCTCCTGGAACACTGCACTGGGAAGACACAAGAATTGCAAAACTTCCTCTTGTTCCTACATCACTTTTAATTGAAGTGTCCTGATGTGCCTTTCCCAAAACAATAATGAGCTTAAAATGCAAAGATATTTTATATTGTTGAGATATATGCTGTTTGAAAGGTACCAGTAATGTTTTAGAAAAGATAAGATCACCATAATTACCAATAATTACCAATACAAATACCCTTAATTTTAATTTTTTGCAAGATCCTGAACAGGTAGAAGTGCAAACAGATCAGACACCAGGCTGGGAGCCCATGAGGGACTGTGAATACACAGAGGAGAGCCTGAAAAACCAAACCCACACTGTTGGTATTAAGGAGATCAGGTCACACTGGGACATCAATATGTAATAGAAACCACAAGGACACACAGGGAGAAGAATCATTCCCACTTTCTGGAGATGGACACCCAAAAAAAGTGAATTATCCAATGGAGAACACCAAGCCTGCTCTCCCAGGTCACTGCCCAGCAGCACAGAGCTGCTGCTGTGGCACTGCTGATGCTGAAAATAAAGATCCAGCAGAGTGTGGGGGAGGTTTTAACCCCCATGAGCATCTGGAGGGTTCATGGCCACAGAGAGGGTGAGGGGGGAGTTTCAGCTGAGCAGAAATGCCAAGCCACCATCACAGCACCCAATACTCTGACCTCTTCCTCAAGTAATGAATTATGTAAACTTGCATTGCCAGAGCCCAGTTTAAGTTTCCTCCCGTGACAATTCAGCACTGCTGAGTGAATCATTGAATCAGGGAATGTCCTGAGTGGGAAGGGACCCCCAGGATCATCCAGTGCAGCTCCTGGCCCTGCCCAGACCCCCCAACAACCCCACCCTGGGCACCCCTGGCCCTGCCCAGACCCCCAAACAACCCCACCTGGGCATCCCTGGCAGTGCAAACCCTCCTGGAGCTCTGGACCATTCCCTGGGCAGCCTGGGCAGTGCCAGCACCCTCTGCCCTAAGCAGAACCTTCAGCTCTGGCCCAGCCCCATTCCCTGGGCAGCCTGGGCAGTGCCAGCACCCTCTGCCCTAAGCAGGACTTTCAGCTCTGGCCCAGCCTGTCCCTGCAGAGCCCCTGCCCCAGAGGGGCTCCAGCTGGGATGCTGGCACAGGCAGCAGTCACATCCTGCCTGCCACTTCCACACAGCTCAGCTCAGACAGCAGAGCCCACACTGGCTCTCCAAGCCAAGTCCTGAAAGGCTGTACTGGGCTCTGATGAGCTCTGTGGCAAAAGGCAGATGGAGATGAGGGGGAAGGAGGATCTGTCTGCAGGTTTGACAAGCAGACACCTCTCCAGCCTTAGGGTATACAGAGTTTATGACCAAGTGACGGCCCCATTTACATCTCAATTCATTTCTCTTTATTCCCCAGCACCAGAGTTACAACTGCAGTTACAACCCTGTTTACATCTCAGTTTGTTTCTCTTTATTCCCTAGCACCAGAGTCACAACTGCAGAGCTGTGCTCAGATGTTCCCACCAGGAGCTCCTGGCCCCTCACTGCTGATAAATCCCCTTTTCATCCCTGTGTGGCTCAGCCAGGAACAGCAGGGCCTCTCTCTGGCTGTGGCAGAGCCGGGTGTGCCCTGCCCATGGAGAGCTCAGGAAAGCTGAGGAAAAACAACCTGCGAGGGCAGAGCAAACAGGGAGCTCTGAGCTGTGCTAAACCCACGATTCCTCTGCAGAGCAGGGTCACCAAACAGACCACTCATCCCTCTGGTGCCTTTACAGCCAGCACAGGCATTGTAGTGCTGGGGTGTAACACAAAGAACTGGGGGTTTGTTACTCAAAGCAACAACAGTGCAGTTCCTTGGGGAAAAAAAAAAGTCCCTTAAAAAAGGGAACCCCAGGGTCCACTCCTGGGGTGACATCCCTATGGCCAAACCTTGCTTGTTTGTTGAGATATATGCTATTTGAAAGGTATCAGTAATGTTTTAGAAAAGATAAGATCACAATAATTGCCAATACCAATACCCTTAATTTTAATTTTATGCAAGATCCTGAACAGGTAGAAGTGCAAACAGAATGTTTGCATTTGCAGCAAAAAAACCTCAATGGAAGTAACATCAGCTTGTGCTACAACAAAACATTTCCCTGCCATAGTTCAATTTGAATCATTTCTGTATCAATGTCACAGAATCCTGGAATATCCTGAGTGGGAAGGGACCCCCAGGATCATCCAATCCAACCTCTGGCCCTGGCCAGACCCCCCAACAACCCCACCCTGGGCATCCCTGGCAGGGCTGGGCAAACCCTCCTGGAGCTCTGGACCATTCCCTGGGGAGCCTGGGCAGTGCCAGCACCTCTGAGATTGTCCATCCCAATTTCCATCTTTCCCAAAATCCATCAATCTTTCCCAAAATCCATCCCAAATCCCTCTGTGACACAACCCCAGGACATTCCCTGGATTCTGTCCCTGTCACAGGGAGCAGAGATTGGAGCTGTCCTTGGGGAGGAGCTGCAGCCCCAGTGAGCCTCCCCTCAGTCCCCTCTCTCCAGTAGCTCAGCAGCCAAATTCACAATATTTAATCCCTGTGGGTTGTTTTGAGAAGGAACATCAGCTCTTTCACAAGAAGTTTTTATTACCTCATTAAAACATCAATTGATAATGAGAAAATACAAACCAGTGAGTCACAGAATATAAATCATTTTAAGTGAGAGAAATTCTTCTCTAGGAAAGAAGTCCACTAAGGCAAGAAAAAAGCTTTTACTTTGTTTTGTACTTTTTATTTTTAGGAAAAGGAGTTGAAAAAAAAAGTATCTTTAAGTCCAACAAGGTATATTCATATTCATATCAGTTGTTCCTGGAAAATGCACTGCAGAAATGGGAACTGAAGCAGAAATTTCCACCACCAGAGAGCACTCCCCCACCTGACAAAAACTCCAGTCAAAAATAAACCCGTTCTTACCGAGGAAATGATGCAACTTCAAATGCACTCAGTACAAATAAAGAAAAGTTCGTTGGCAAGACCGGGAAGCCACAATCCCAAACAACATCTGCAGGACCTGCAGGACGGGACCGTTACACAAAGACACCCCCAGGGCCACCCGCTCATCACTCCCATCAGACAGGGAATCCTAATTAATCACTGACGTGTAATTGCTCTGCTCCAGGAGCCAGAGAGCCCGTGGGGGAGCCCTGCCAGCCCTGGGCACGGGCAAACAGCTCCTCACTGACCCCTCTGCCTCTCCAAACCCATCTGTGCAACACCCCAGGGACAGAGCATCTGCTGGGGAAACACTGCAGGGCACTGCTTGCTGCTCCTTTAGCAGAGCTGAATGCAGGGATTGGTATTCTGGATTATTTTCTACTGGAAAAAGCCCTTCTGTGGCCCTGAACTGCTCTGCTCACAGACTGGCAGCTTTCCACATTCTGCTTTCCAGGCACACCAAAGCTTTACCCCTCAGCAGGTTCTCCTTGGGCTCAGCCCCTCCTGATGCTCCACAGGTCCCCCAGGACAGGCCCAGACACCCACTGGGATGGGCTCTCAGTTTGGCTAAAACAGTGCAGCAGTGCCTTAAAAGAAAGGAAATGTTAAGGAAAAACAAATCATTCAGGAGGGCTACAGCTGCCTCAGCTGTGTTAGCCAGCAGCAAACCTAGTCCCACTGAAGATGGAGAGAATCAAAACTGATGGTTTCAAACTATTCTCTATTTTCAGCTTATTGGTGAACTCCAAAGCACAAAGTGAAATACTGAGTGTGAACACACAGCTTTTTCTCCCTCCTCTGTGCTTGGGAAGAAATGATACTTATTGATTGGGAAGAATGATACTTCTAGTATATGGAGCAAGGAAAATTCCTTTTCCTGTTGTAAACAACCCACGTGGTTTGGGTTACTCTCCCAAATGGGGTAAAAAGCCTCAGTTATTTTTTTCCATGAAATATATACATTAAAAATCCATTACTCCAGGCTTTGAGTGCATTCTCTTTGCATGGAGACATTTAATGAAGACCTGTGTTCATGAGCAGCCAAGGATGGGCCTTTAGGATGTGTTCACTGAGGAAGGGAATTTCAGCAGATTTCTGGCAGTGAAACCTGATTTACCTGGTTTGAGGGTGCAAGAATGAGCAGCCAAGGGAACAACCCCATTCTCCTCATGCTTTGGGTAAGAGTGACTTTCCCAAAGCCAAGTTCATGCTGTGCCTCAGGTATTTGGGCTTTCCTATGTGATGCCAGGTCTGTACTGAGAGTTCAGTATTGAATGCTCTGTTTTATGTAAATCTCAAAATAAACTCAGCCAGCAAGCAGGACTTCAAGTCTTTCAGCAAGCTGTTCATAAACTGTCTCACAGCGACTCAGCCTCTCAAAGAGCACTCAGATAAACAGGATTTGCGTTGGCAGAACGATGGCTAAAATATTCCTGCTGCTCTTGGAAAAACAGAGCAAAAAACTGTCCAGTCAGTGTAACCTCCCTGCACCAGGAACACGATCCAAGTCAGTCCTGATCATGAATATGCATGTCTACTATATTCAAAATATGCATGTCTACAAGATTCTGATCCACCCTGAGGGTCAGAAAAACTGCAATTCCATTCCTGTGCAGGTGAGATTTTTGCTACAGCTGGCCTACATGGACTTGGTGTTCAGATGCTGAACAAAATAGGAAATGCCATTTGGAGAGCGTTCTGCACCACTCCTTTCCTGTATGGAGGAAGCAGACAGGGCAGGGGGAGGAATACTCCATTCATCTGCAGCCTCCAGCTAGCTTGGAAATTAGGTTAAAAGAGTTCTTTGTAATGATGTCACTTTTTTCTAAATAAAATAAGCAAACTACGAGTGACCACTGCCACATCTTCCTCAACAAACCAAGATTTAAGCAAATTGTCTGTAATTTGATGGGACTGATTCAGTTCCAACCCAGCTGATCCTTGAGTCATCCACCACCTCTGCAAACCCACTGGGTAAGGTCAGGGGAAGGAAAATGGGAGATGGATGCTAAGCCAGCTCTAATGAACACTGAACAAAGTCTAAAACTGGGAGATGTAGGAACAGGAATATTAAAATCCTTCTCCTTAAATATAAAGCGCTAACCTAGCATTGAAAAAATGCCAAACCACTAAACACAGGAGTCACTGAACTTTCATTTGTATCTGCGTCAGAGCGGCTGAGCTCTCTGCAGCAGGGGAGCCCTGCACACTCCTTCTCCAGCTCAGGAGCACTGCAGAAGGCACAGGCAGACTCCAGAGAGATAAGGAGTCAAAGGAAGTTCTTTGGAAAGCCTCCACACAATGATTTGTGGTTTATTCCAACCTTTTCATGGGGGGAAGTCACTGCCAGCACAGGTAGAGGGATGCAGTTTGCTCCCTGCGTGTGGAACAGTAAAACATTCCCAGTTTCCAGTGAAAATCTGGGAAAATCTGAGTGCAGTGCACATTGCTGTGATCTGGACAGCCCTGAGTGCTGTCCTGAGGGGGGATTATCCTGGGATCCCAGATCTAATCAGGGAAGAGTAGAACAGGTTTGGGATAGCAGCAAACATGAAGTTGCCATCTGCCCATAATCTCTAACCTTTTATCTGCCAAATAAAAGCACATAACCCTAAAGGGGCAGCAAAAAGCAAAGGAAAGCTCAGCAGTCAGGTAGGTTCTCCCATCACACCTGAGCCATGAGCCTGTCATGCAGAGGAACTCATTGAAATGAGACTCACAAAACTACTGAGGAGGAGGAAAAAGGGAAAGTGATCATTATAAATACCTGGGGAGATGAGAATCATCCTGCCAGGGAGCCAGAAGAAAATATTAAACAGAAACAACACAGGGAAAATGGGAATTGAGGGCCCTGGCAAACATGGAAAGCTGCAGAGCAGTTCAGTGGACCAGGCAGCCCTGATGGATATGGCTGAGCTGATTTTATCTGCCAAATAAAAGCACATAACCTCTAAAGGGACAGTGAAAAGCAAAGGAAAGCTCAGCAGTCAGGCAGGTTCTCCTCTCTGCTCCCATCACACCTGAGCCAGCTGGAGCACTGAGCCTGTCATGCAGAGGAACTCANCAAATAAAAGCACATAACCCTAAAGGGGCAGCAAAAAGCAAAGGAAAGCTCAGCAGTCAGGTAGGTTCTCCCATCACACCTGAGCCATGAGCCTGTCATGCAGAGGAACTCATTGAAATGAGACTCACAAAACTACTGAGGAGGAGGAAAAAGGGAAAGTGATCATTATAAATACCTGGGGAGATGAGAATCATCCTGCCAGGGAGCCAGAAGAAAATATTAAACAGAAACAACACAGGGAAAATGGGAATGGAGGGCCCTGACCAGCACAGAAAGCTGCAGAGTTCAGTGGCTGCTGCAAGGACCAGGAGCCCTGATGGATATGGCTGAGCTGATTTTATGGATGTATTTAGAAGATTTGGCTTCCTGCACTGACTCCATGATCCATTATGTTCCTTCCACTCTGATGTTACAGCACTTAGGTACTTAAAAAGGACATNCCTGAGCCAGCTGGAGCACTGAGCCTGTCATGCAGAGGAACTCATTGAAATGAGACTCACAAAACTACTGAGGAGGAGGAAAAAGGGAAAGTGATCATTATAAATACCTGGGGAGATGAGAATCATCCTGCCAGGGAGCCAGAAGAAAATATTAAACAGAAACAACACAGGGAAAATGGGAATGGAGGGCCCTGACCAGCACAGAAAGCTGCAGAGTTCAGTGGCTGCTGCAAGGACCAGGAGCCCTGATGGATATGGCTGAGCTGATTTTATGGATGTATTTAGAAGATTTGGCTTCCTGCACTGACTCCATGATCCATTATGTTCCTTCCACTCTGATGTTACAGCACTTAGGTACTTAAAAAGGACATTTTACCATCATTGCCCTCCTCTTTCCAAACCCTGTGTCCATATTAACTGTAAGCTGCCACATCACAATTATCCCAGCCTTCAGGTTTGGGAATTCAGCTTTGCACACTGGACTGCACACCCTTGTGTTAAAGGATTTGCT
Organism: Cisticola juncidis; assembly: GCA_013400215.1. Taxonomy (NCBI): domain Eukaryota; kingdom Metazoa; phylum Chordata; class Aves; order Passeriformes; family Cisticolidae; genus Cisticola; species Cisticola juncidis. The sequence continues at coordinate 37,652 of VXBR01010507.1, forward strand.
ACCTTCAGGCATTTCAGGGGACAAAACTGCAAAAACACCTGTCCAAAAGGCAAACACCAGGGTCTGTGGTGGATGGAGAGATCTGCATCATGACAAAGATCCTGCCTGATTCCCTTGCCTTGGTTCAGTGGGGTGTGAATTCTGCAGTTGTGGCTTTGTCCCACTGCTGCCCAGGCAAGCTGATGCTGCTAAATAACCTTCTAGTGAGTGATGCTGGGAGGGCTATGAAATCCTTCAACCCAGCAGAAAAGATCCAGAAACATGCAGAAAAACAAACCCCTATTCTTTGCTCCCAGCTCTCCAGTAACTCTCACTCCACTCACAAATAACATCACCTGAAACTGCATCAGCCCCTGCAGTGTTGATCTGCAACCTTATTTCCTAAGCCATTTCTAACCTGGTGTGACACCTTCCCAACTCTGTCCACGCTCTGGCTGAACTGGGGAAGGAGTGTTTGGTGTTAAACTACCTGGTTTAGAGGGGATGAAGGGGAAACCCTGACAGGTCTACAGGTGTGGGAAGCTGTGGAGAAAGGGAGGGACAAGCCATGGTGGGCAGTGAAGGAGGAGTGGATTTGAGTGGTGGGGAAGGCACTGCAGGAAGCCCTGGCCAGGTTCAGCCCCCTCTCCTCCTGCTGTCCCTTGAGCCTTGGAGTGTTCTCAGTTAACAGAACCTTGTGATAACCACACCTCTTCTCACTGCACAAGCCCAGGTGCCAATGTTAGGAACAAACTCCCCGGTCAGGAGGGGCTGGGCTATCTCTGTCCTAGTTCTATAGGGAGACAGTTCCCCCATCACCCCAGAGGAAAGCACAGAGCACCCATTAGCATATTAAAAGAGCTCTGAGCTCAGAGTGCAAGCCAACCCTCCTCCCAATTTGTGCAGTCTCCCTGCTTTTTGGAAAAATGGGGGTTTTTCCATCTTGCACAGAACCCCCATAACTGGGGGAGGCTGCTGTCCCTCAAAAGCAACTGATCCCCTCCTAGCCAGAGGTAACCCCCACAACCCAGCCAGTTCAGGGAAGCCACCCTGAAGAAAAGTCTCGGGGCTGTTGTTCCCTGAGATTCTCCTCGGGGTTTCTGTTCCCCGAGGCTGCTGGTTCTTCCCCCAGGGCTGCTGTTCCCTGGAGATTTCCCTGGGGTTGCTGCT
>VXBR01010507.1:43919-75324 GCA_013400215.1 Cisticola juncidis
GCACTGCCCAGCCCTGCCAGGACACCCCTGCTGCTCCAGCCCCCAGCTCCAGCTCCTCATCTCACCCACCAGCCCGGGACTTTCCTCCCTTCCAGCTCAGCCTCTCAGAGTCCTGCAGGGGCACTGAGATCAAACTGTCCCGGGCTTCTGTGAAGGGAAGCCCTCAAGGTTCTTGGTTCTGTTTATTATTAATGCTGTAGTTGTTGTTCGTTTGTTGTTTTGTTATATATACTAGTAAAGAACTGTTATTCCCATCCCCATACCTCTGTCTGAAAGCCTCTTTAATCTTCTAAATTAGAATAACTTGGAGAGAGGGGATTCAAATTCTCCATCTCTAGGGAGGTCCTGTCCCCTTCCTAGCAGATACCTGCCTTTCAAACCAGGACACTGCTGCTCCGTGCAGGGCGGTCACATCCCTGTCACACAGTCCTGGGACAGCCAGGGCAGGGCGGTCACAGCCCCGTCACACAGTCCTGGAGCTGCTGCTCTGTGCAGGGCGGTCACAGCCCTGTCACAGCCCTGTCACAGCCCTGTCACACGGTCCCAGGGCAGCCAGGGCAGGACCACCAGACCCTCCCCAGCTCTCTCAAACAGCCCCTGCCAAGCTCGGACACCCACGGGCAGCTTCGGGTGACAGCAGAACCCTGATCTCCAGCAAGAGCAGCACAGGTTTTCCAGTTAACTTTGCTATCAGCTTTATTTAGATTTTTTTTTAATTAGTTTAATTAACAGTTCAGAGCTGACACATCCTCCTCCAAGCACAGCTACCTCCCTCTCTGCTTCCCTCCCCTGAGCAATCAGCTGCTGAGGCCTCACAGAACAGCATGAAACACAGAAAACCATTTGGAATCAACAAGTCTGGCAATCACAAACTGTTAATCTCTTTACACCTCTTACCAACAGAGAAAGTAATCTATTAGATGGAAAACATATTTTCTACATTATTTAAGGGGTTTTTTTTTTTAAGTTAAGTGGTTTGTGTTACCTTTGTCACACTCATCCCTGCTGCACAAAAGGTGAATGCGTATCTCAGCCATACTCATGTTGTTGGAATAATCAAGATCTTCTTGAATTAGCAATAATATAAACACAGGAATGGTCACTTCAGCTCCTCACACACTCCGTGGGCAGCCTCCAGCAGGCAATAGCAAATGAGGGGAATGGCCCTACTGCCAGTTTTCCAAGGATTTTGGAAACAATGGAGTGCTTCAGGTTTCTCAGAATATTCTGCTGTGTCAGGGGGAAAGCACTGACAAGGTGGCAATCCACAGTAGAATACAACTGCCAATCATTATATATCATATATATATATTTATATATTTATATATATACACACATCATGACATCAGCTTATCCACAATTATCCATGAGCAGCAAAGCTGCCACCCTCACCCCAAAGCGGTTTTGGTGAACTTAAGAAATTCGGCTTTGAATGCAAGAATTTGAACCCACAATATACACAACTCTTATTACTTGTATTTTAGATATTGTATAAAATGTAATGCAACAGTCAGGGCTCTCTAATACAGGGCTCTCTCACATATCCCAATCCTCAAGGACTGTAGTATTTTCATGTCCTTTTATTTAATGTAGCCATGGCTATAAGATAAAGGAGGGCAGGGTTAGGGGGGATATCAGTAGGAAATTCCTCCCTGGGAGGGTGGCAGGCCCTGGCACAGGATGCCCAAAGCCCCTGGATCCCTGGGAGTGCCCAAGGCCAGGTTGGACAGGGCTGGGAGCAGCCTGGGGCAGTGGGAGATGTCCCTGCCTTGGCAGGGGTGGATCTGGATGGGCTTTCAGGTCCCTCCCAGCCCAAAGCATCCTGTGATTCCATGATTCTTTTTTTTTAATATATATATATCTAAAATTAACTTTAACAAGTTAAACTTCACACAAGGCTCCTCTTAACAAATATTGTCCACACTCTTCTGACTGAATCTGAGGGATAAAATGGTCACTTAGAAAATCCAGTCAGAAAATCCATCTGTAGCTTTGGATCCAATGGCATGGCCTGATGGACTTGCAGATAAAAACAGGGTTCAAGTGTTTCAGTCACAGCACTTTCATGCAGTGCCAATAAAATTACTACAAATCCTGCTTTTGTCAAAAAGGAGAGTGGAATGTATTTATGAAATTACTCTTTCCTCCTAAATATATTTAAGAGAGACTTACAGGAAAAGAAATAAATCTCAGTTATTTCCTGTTCACATCTCTGTCCTTTGAGCAGGAGAACAAAGGAATTTGACACTTCGTATCTACACTCATCTTAAACACCATTCTTTGGCCTCTAGCTGGGTACAGAGTGGCACTGTCAGTTAAGGAAATGCTCCTACATATAGAAAATCAACAGCTTTGATAAGCTGCACAGGTAATTATGCTGATAAGGACAGTTACTATCACCTTATCTACACTTCTTTCAAAGTCCCAGGCCAGAGGAGGTAAAACCCAGCTAATTGTCCCTCCTCCTTCCCTCTCATGCAAGCATGAGTTGTCTTTGAAGGTATTTGCTTGAGGAGTGAAATGTCTGTCTCAGTCCTAAAATAATCACAGTTCAGCAGTGGAAATGCCAACAGTTCCAGGAAATGGGCCATGCAAAAACCCTCCTAAACTGTCCAGTAACCTGAGACAAGAAAAATCCTTCCCTTAGTCCAGTTCTGTTGATGTAACCTCAAGCAAGACAGACCAGGGATCCAAAACAGTTTAACACCACTGGAAGAGGGCTCTGGAAATATCTCATGTGGGCTGTGGCTCATCCAGCTCTGGAGAAGAGAACAGCAGATCCTCCCTAGCTGGGGATGAGGAATCCTGAGTGGCCTCTGCAAGCACTGGAGTGGAAGCCCCAGGACACAGGGTCAGTCTGTACAAACAACTCACCTGTGCACCCAGCCAGCAAGGAAAACTCACTTTTTCCCTGGGAGCAAAATTGGGGAGAGACCAGTGTTAGCCCTGGAATTATTTCTCTTTCCATTTTTTTGGTGGGGATATGGGGAGGGAGCAAAATTGGGGAGAGAAGGAAGGTTGGGGGAGAGGAGATAACAGACCCATGTAATTCCATTAGCTCAGGTTTGGGGGTTTGCTTCCCCTTTTAGTTTATTAATTTAGACTTGATTTACTGTCCTCCACAAACCACTCAGAACTGTATACCCCAATAATCTCCATTTCTTCTCATTTATCCTGCATTAAATACAGAGACACAAATCTGTTTATAGCCTTTATAACAAAACCTGCTTGTATCTTATGAAGTCATAACAACATTTCCTCTTTTTTTGACTGCATCTCCTCCCACAGGCAACTCCTTCCCTTTTTTTGGTGGGGATATGGGGAGGGAGCAGAAGTGGGGAGAGAAGGAAGGTTGGGGGAGAGAAGATAACAGACCCATGTAATTCCATTAGCTCAGGTTTGGGGGTTTGCTTCCACTTTTAGTTTATTAATTCAGACTTGATTTACTGTCCTCCACAAACCACTCAGAACTGTATACCCCAATAATCTCCATTTCTTCTCATTTATCCTGCATTAAATACAGAGACACAAATCTGTTTATAGCCTTTATAACAAAACCTGCTTGTATCTTATGAAGTCATAACAACATTTCCTCTTTTTTTGACTGCATCTCCTCCCACAGGCACCTCCTTCCCTTTTTTTGGTGGGGATATGGGAAAGGAATAGAAGTGGGAAGAGAAGGAAGGTTGGGGGAGAGGAGATAACAGACACATGTCATTCCATTAGCTCAGGTTTGGGGGTTTAGTTTATTAATTCAGACTTGATTATTATTATTATTTAGTTTATTAATTCAGACTGTCCTCCACAAACCACTCATTAACTGTATACCCCATTAACTATCTCAATTTCTTCTCATTTATCTTGCATTAAATACAGAGACACAAACCTGTTTATAGCTATTATAACAAAACCTGCTTGTGTCTTATGAAGTCATAACAACATTTCCTCTGTTTTTGACTGCATCTCCTCCCACAGGCACCTCCTTCCCTTTTTTTGGTGGGGATATGGGAAAGGAATAGAAGTGGGAAGAGAAGGAAGGTTGGGGGAGAGGAGATAACAGACATGTAATTCCATTAGCTCAGGTTTAGGGGTTTGCTTCCACTTCTAGTTTATTAATTCAGACTTGGTTTACTTGAGGTCCTCCAGAAACCACTCATAAACTGTATACTCCATTAACTATCTCCATTTCTTCTCATTTATCCTGCATTAAATACAGAGACACAAACCTGTTTATAGCTATTATAACAAAACCTGCTTGTGTCTTATGAAGTCATAACAACATTTCCTCTGTTTTTGACTGCATCTCCTCCCACAGCACCCAGGCACCTCCTACAGCTCCCTGAGCTGTGCCCGGTGTCACACAGGTCGCTGTCCTCTCCTCACCCCCTGCGCTGATCCATGACCCTGCCATTCACAGCCCATTACTCAGCAGGAAATGAATGGCTCAGCGTTCTGCATAATTGGGTTGTGTCCACTGGGATCCAGCACCTTCGGCAGGGGCACCACCTCCCCCGCGTGAACCTTTTGTAAAAACCTGTGTTTTTACAACAGCCACCTCAGCTCTGTGATCCCTGCAGGAGATTCTTGTTCCCCCCACCAGCCCAGTGTCCTCAGCAGCCCCTGGCCCAGCAGAGGTTTCAGCAGCCCCTGCAGCAGTCCTAGCCAGGGCTCTGTTGCAGAACTCTGCTCCCACAGGTACCTGCACAGGCCAGGTTTCATCTCTTCCATTGGAGCAGCCCTGCAGCCACAGCTCCTTGACCACACCACTGTCCAGACCCTGCACTCCCAGCCCTGCTCCTGCTCAGCAGCCACACACCCTCCTTGGGGATCTGCATTCATGCAGCTCAGGTTTGGGGTTGATTCATCAGTTGAACTGACCAGGTTTCCACGGACTGGATAAAGGATTCTAACACCAGTAACTCCGGTATGGTGCCCACACGGAAGAACTGGGTCTCAGAGTTTCTTTTCCTTGAGATTCTCCTCGGGGTTGCTGTTCCCCGGGGTAATCAGGTTTTTCATCTTCTCTTTGCCCTGGGTGTTTCACACTGGAGCCAGAGCAGACAGGCTGAGTCCCCAGTGCAGTTTCCAAGGTTGTTTATTCTTCATTATCTCAGTTCTGTCTCAGCTCTGCCAGGCCTCCCTGGCAGGGGCATTATCTCAGTTCTGTCTCAGCTCTGCCAGGCCTCCCTGGCAGGGGCATTATCTCAGTTCTGTCTCAGCTCTGCCAGGCCTCCCTGGCAGGGGCATTATCTCAGTTCTGTCCCAGCTCTGCAGGGCATCCCCAGCAGAGCAGGACTGGGCGGCTCAGAGAGCCCCACACCTCATGTACAGCACCCCTGACCCAACCACCGTCCAAAATGCACTTTTTATTGACAGAATCGTACTAATACTTACTACTTATGTTAACATGTTATTTCTACCTTAAACCAATCTCTAAAATCCAACTCAGCAAAAGATGGGGGACGAGAGCAAGAACAAGGAGCACAGGGGCCACTCCCCAATTCCTCCAGCTTGTCTCTTCAGCCCCATATGCTAAAAATCCCAGATTCTACATTTACATTCTATGATAAACTAAATACTGCTTATTTTGAATTCTCTCAGCTTGTGATTCTTCACACACTGTGGGCATTCACTGCCATGGCAGGGATCAGAGGCAGTGCCCTCCTGGGCTCTGTGTGAGGCTGGCTGAGCCCCTTGGTCAGATCCCAGACCCCCTGTCCGGTCTGCAAACCCTCCAGGGTGGCCACAGGGATGTCCTGGACTCAGGATCACCTCCTGACAAACCCCTGCAGCTTCCTCTCCAGGGCTCCTGCTCAGGGAATAGGGTGGCAAAAGGCCAAACCCTCTCTGCTTAGAGCCCCCTCAGCTCTGCAGCCTCAGGTGGAGCTCCAGGGGCTGAGGAAGCAGCACGGGCAGTTCCCCCAGCTCCACACCCGGGCTGCCTCGCCGGGCCCCAGCTGCCTCTGAATGGAGCTCACGTGCGCCTTTATCAGCGCTGGGTTAATCTGCAACCACATCACCACTCCAGGACAGCTGAGGATTAAACATACAGGAAATAAATCAGATATTACTAACTAAACATTAACTCACTACTGCTGGACTACCTTGTTTTAAGCCCCTCATCTTCCTCAGTAAATCAGGAAAGAAGAGGGTGCTGACACCCAGGTATTACTGAGAATGTAAAGCACCATTTCAGTTTCAAACAGTGTAATCACACAGTAGAAACCATCACCACCATGAACCTGGGGGGCTTGGAGAAATCTGGGATCCTTTCTGATCAGTTATTGCCTCCTCAAGGCAATAACTGCTTCAAGGTGCAGGCAGGACTCATATCCCTGGTTTAACTGGGTGGGTTCAAATTGTTTTGCTCCTAAAGTCCTTTCTGACCACCTCTTTGAAGCCTTTTCCAAAGAGACCTGGGAGAACAGGTACCTAAGATGCTCTGGGATGAGCAGCCAGGGTGAGACTGCCCTGGCTGTGCAACATTTGTGTTTCCAAAGGTATCAGACAGAGCTTCCCTCAGTTCCCAGCAGCCTCAGTAGGGAAAACCTCTGAGTGCTGGGACAGAAACACTGTCCATAAACACTGCCCAGCTGCTGATGCACAGCCCAGCACGCAGCATATGGCACGTGCATTGAGGGTTAGTTAAACACTTAGTTAAACTGCTTGGTTAAACACAGCTCCTGCTGCACTTTCCCCACATCGATTGCTTGTAAATGTGTAATTACAAGGCAAAGGGCACGTGGGAGGTTTTCATCACGGGCTGATCAGATATAAGCAGTGGATAACAAAACAAAGGGATCGGTATTTTTAAAGCTTTCAAACTACAGCACCACATTGGCCAAGCAGTGGGGCCCATTTTTAAATTACAGCTCGTTGGGTGATAATTACATCAACACCACTGCAATTACTGAGCTGTGATCGTCCCAGTTTGATCAGGAACAGCAGCGTGCTCTGCAGCTCAGTGTTATTGCACAGGTTCTGCAACTGGAAAAGCGACCTGGAGAAATAATCCAAAATTCACAAGGGACCAATCCCTCACAGTCAAGCTGAAAGGACTGTCAAAACATCTAACCAGACTAAAGAACCGTTATTAAAGCAATGGTATCAACCCAGTAACCTACATTAGTAGATTGGAGCCCTTCACAAGCCATTGCTCACTCATAATAGCACTTTTATTGCTGCCTCTTGAACCCTGAATCGGTTCGTGGCCCCCTCATGTTCCTGCCTCTCTTTCACATTGTACCCGAGCTTAATTAAAAGGGAAAAAAAAGGGGGGAAATGGTTAGACACAACTGCCTTTGCACCACAGCTGACAGCAATGAAGAGAGAAGCCCAGCTAGGCCACGATTTTGGCCACAGTCAGCCAGAATTTGGGCAGCTGTCTGTGCTGGTGTTCCCATCAGGAAGCCGTGGTTTGTACCCACCCCAGCAGAGGGAACCACGGCACTCTGAAGGCACAGGAAGGGCAGTTTGGTAGCACCAGGATCTCAGAGTTACAGCTCCCTGAGATTCTCCTGAGGGTTGCTGTTCCCCGAGGCAATCAGGTTTTCAGTTTTCTCTCTGCCCTGAGAGTTTCACACCGCAGGTAGAGCAGACAAGCTGAGTCCCTAGTGCAGTTTCCAAGGTTGTTTATTCTTCATTATCTCAGTTCTGTCTCCGCTCTGCCAGGCCTCCCTGGCAGCGGCATTATCTCAGTTCTGTCCCAGCTCTGCAGGGCATCCCCCGCAGAGCAGGACTGGGCGGCTCAGAGAGCCCCACACCTCATGTACAGCACCCCTGACCCAACCCTGTCCAAAATGCACTTTTTATTGACAGAATTTTACCAATGCCCACTACTGCTTATTTTGAATTCTCTCAGCTTGTGATTCTTCATCCACTGTGGGCATTCACTGCCGTGGCAGGGGTCAGAGGCAGTGCCCTCCTGGGCTCTGTGTGAGGCTCTGACCCCCCTGTACAGACCCCAGCCCCCCTGTCCGGTCTCCAAACCCTCCAGGGTGGCCACAGGGATGTCCTAGACTCTGACACCAGGACAGGTTATTTATTAGCTGTGACACCGGGCCAGCCAGGCCAGCAAGAAGCATTTCTGGCAGCACCACTCACTCGGGGATCAAGGTATTATTGCAGCTATTGACAGATCATTCAGGGAGGAATCCAAACAAGCTTCAAACAGAGAGGTCTGACACAAGGTGCTGGCACTCCCTGGCAGAGCTGCAATTCCAGCAGTGCCTCCCTCACAGCTGGCACCCACAGAATCATAGCAAAACCAGGACGTTGAGAGAACGAGCATCCTGTATAGATCTGAAGGAAATGAAGATAATAAAAATAGCTGTAAACCAGATTCAGTGACTTGTGACCACAAAACCCTCCAGCAGAAAGATCTGCACCTTCCTCTGCAGCAAAACAAGTGTCAGGCTGGTACCTTCTTTGAAAATTTGAAAATTAACCCCTCAGCCACTTTGGCCAAGGTGGTCTGTCAGCAGTCACTGGCTTGTTCCATCCCTACAGTACCTGATAAATCAGTACTAAAGACATGACAGGTATTTAGACCACATAATACTAATCTGAGCTTTCCCAAAATGAGAGCTCACCCCATCTCCCAGAGTCATAAAAGCTTTAGACAGGAAAAACACTTTAAAGCAACTTAATTCCTGCACTGTTGGTAACATTCCCTGCTTTGTCTTAGGACTGAGAAAATTCAAACGTTCACACAGGAATGCAGGGCTGTTCTTTGTTGTTAGGACAGAGGGATCTTTGTGCCAGAGCATCCCCCAGGACTGCTCCTGCCAGGAGAGCCAGGAGGAAGGTGAAGGAGGGGTTGGCTGAAGGGAGAGCAGCACTGAGCCCCAGGACCATCCCTGTTCACTGCTGTGATGCGAACGCTGCAGAACTCAGAGGAAACCACAGTTTATGCTCAGCACAGTAGTGAAACATCACGAGAACAGTGCATCTAAACCATCAAATGGCACAGGAGGAGGAAAAGGAAGTGAGTTTCCAAAACAGGATTAGACACAAAAGTGAAACTTGGAGTTGCACTGACAAGCACAGGCCAAAGCTCCTGATAAAATCAAGCTCCTGCCAAGCTCTGCTGTCCCAGAATTCCGTGTTTGAGGGAGAGGGACAGAATGACCCAACAGGGACCTGCCTTCTGCAGAACCTGAGCAGGGTGTGAGCAGGGCAGCACTCCTGTGTCCCCTGTCACTGTGCTCGGGGTGTCCCTGCTCTGCCCCGAGCTGCTGCTGCTGCTGCCACCTCTGAGAGCAGCCCAGTGTGCAGTTCTGGTTGTGTGAACTCTTGGATGACACGCAAGAAGGCAATTTACTATCAGAAAACACTGAAAATTCAGATTCTATCTCAGCCTCCCCTCCACAATAATATCCAATAGCTCATGGATTCCCTAAATGGAAATGCAACCAATAAAAGGTTTAAAGGTCATCTCAAAGGAAAGCTGTGTGTGACAGAACATGGCCTGTCATTCCACACACGTTATTCCAGAATGCCTCAACTGACTCCATCTAGGGCAAAGGAAAAAAAAAAAAAAGGAAAATTAAGTAGCTGGTTAAACGGAATTTAAGGAGGTTCCTAACAATTCTTTTCAATATCAAGAAAACAGATTTTAAAAAACCTCAGCTGTGGCTACTGTGCCAGCACAACCAGAGCCCTTGATTCTCTGAACACAGCTCTGGTCAGACCCAGACAAAAAGAGAGGCAAAGCCACCCAAGATATTCCCCAGGGGCTGCTCTGGCATCAGCCCTGGCTGTGGCATCTCTTGCAGCATGGCCATGAGAAGAAGAGTTGCATGGGAGTTACCAGCCCTTCAGAAAACATGGAAAAGGTTTTCCTGGCTGATTCCTGATTTCCCTGTTTGCACTGAGAACAGTCCCAGGCACCTGGAGGGGAACAGGACACAGGCACTGAGGAGCCAGAGCCTTTCTGGCCACACCTCACCGGTGTCACTTGGAATGTGACAGCCCACAGCCAGCTTTACACTGAGCCCTTGCTGAAATCACCACTTTGAGGCCAAATAATTATACCTTACATAATGTGGCCACTAGCCAAACTAACAAAAGCTTTCTGAGGAAACCAACATGAAATTAGACTTGCCATGAGATTTTAAGTAAACTGAATGAACTCTTAAGCCATGGCAGTGTCTGGGCTGTGTCAGACGTGTGCTGTGCCTTCATCCCCTATTAAAAACCAGGGAACAGTGTCTGCCAGCTGGTTCTCTGCACTGGGAGCTGCAGCCATAAAATGTGACTTGGAAAATTATGTACAGATGGGCCTAGAAGTTTAGCATTTCTAAGTTCTCTTGATAGCATGCATTTGCTATAGACAAAAGCAAATCACAATCTTTTCACAAATATCCTTTGCTTGAATTACTCAGAAAACTACCTTAGAGTCAACATCAATTCAGCACAGGAGCAGTGACGAGCTGAAGCACAGACAGGCCAAAAGGAAATCAAACTACTCAGGAAAATGGAATTACATCCTGCCAGACTAACAGCTCGTCTGTGTGCAGAGAGATTGACTGTCTCAAATCCGTGCTGCTGGGTTTTTTAAAGGCAAACACCGGCTCAGGGGTTTTTGGTGGTGTGCAGCTCCTCCCTCCTGATGCCTTTGCTTTAGCACAGGGTTGGAAGCAAACAACACTGGTACCACTCCTGCTGTAAAGAGAAATTAATTTAATAATTAAGAACACACCCCATAACCACAGCCAGTGCACTATAGCAACATGATAGAAACAGCCATTTTTAGTCCTACCTAACCACTGCAGTCTTAAAGAGAGGCTGAAAGTTTGCTAGAGCATATCAAATTAAGGTTTAGGTATGTACTTTCTACCCTGAACAGAGCCTCAGTAAAATAAACAAACTTCCATGAAATTTATGGGTACACCAACAAAACTCATGTTGGCCAACAAGATTAAAAAAGAAAAAGTGCAGCAAATTATTCCTCAAGCAAAACTAAATTCCAATTCAAAATATACAGAAAATTGCTGAGAATTTGAAGCTTTTGAATAAAAAGTAATTCCAATATTGAGTATTAATAAAATTTTCAGAGTAATCAATTCTCCCTTATCACTGATTTATCAAGGATCTTTTAAAGGTGGGCTATTATCCCACTAAATCTAAAATCTTAATCCAGGGCACTCCTAAAGAACTCTCTCAGATGAACCCAGTTACTTATTCACCTTCAGGAAGATTATAACAAGAATATTTGAACTATTTGGTCTGGCAGGCTGGTGCATGACTTCACCCTGCCCAGTCTCCAGAGGCCATCGGGGATTATCTGCAGTGCCAGTTCCTAAGGCTTGGAAAGACAAACCTGGGCACAGAGCTGACCCACAGGTATGAGTGCTGCATTCTCTGGGGAGAGAAGCATGGAAAAAGTCACCCTGTATCCTGACCTGGGTGGGAATCGTGGCACAAGGATGTGTAAAAAGGAGATTTCAGCGCTCTGGTAAGAGTTTGAGACCGGAGAAAGTGTTAGGGCAAACAAAATGTGATCCGAGCGCCTCAGAGCAACACTCCCTCCGTGGCAGCAGGGACTTTCTGAGTCTCCACCTGCCAAAATAAATGTGCTGCCATTTAAGGTTGTTGGATGTTTCCTCGATTAATCACTGTCCCGGAGCCGGTTCTCCTGCAGGACGTTACACAACCCTGCCGGCCCTGCCAGCGCCGGGAAGGGCAGCAGGAGCCGCCGCGGCTTCCAAGGGTGGAGCGGAGCTCGGGGCCGGCCTGGGAGCTCCTCCCGCCCGGACTCCCCCATCGCAATCCCGGGAAGCCCGAGCACCGCCGGGCAGGTGGGATTAATGCTGGAAAAGTGTCTCTGTCCAAGGAATTATCCCTGTTTCCACAGGAGGAATTTAAATGGAATGAACACAGTTAGGTCACCCTGTTGCTGCAGCCCTGAGGGGTCACTAAAGCATTGATAACAATCCCGTTTTAGGAAATATTATCTGTAAATATTAGGAAGTAACTCCATAAATTGGGGGTAAGCACCATAATAATAAACAATAAACAATAAACAATAAACAATAAACAATAAACAATAAACAATAAATAAGAAATAATAATAATAAAATAAATAAATTAAAATAATAAATAAATTGGCACCATAACCAGGGCAATTTCATCCTGGGAAATGCAGAGCTCACACTTTTGTTTAGATCCAAGTGTTCAACTTCACCCAACGAATCCGTAAGTGTAGACAACTCTCTTTCATTTAACCTTTCATTTATTTCAGAAGGAATTCTGTAAACACTCCTGATACAGGCACAGTAAAGCAACTGCTCCTGGCTCCACACAGACTGTTTAAAAAGGGCCAGAGGCCGGTGGACAAAGATGTCAGCAACAAAATGCTGGAGAACAGAAAAGAATGGGAAAGAGCGTCTTGAGCTGAAAAAAAAATGCAGCCACAAATCTTTTCAACTTTTGTTCCAGTTGTGTGAAGTTCATGACAGCAGCATTTGCCAGCTGCCACTGCAGGCCCAGCTGCAGATGCTGCTGGTGAGGAGGTTTCTGCAGGAAGATCTTGCTTTGGATAAGGCATGAGGAACTTTGCCCCATCTCTGCACGCTTCAGGAGATGTCCTCTCAGTGTCGGAGTCCAGGACATCCCTGTGGCCACCCCGGAGGGTTTGGAGACCGGACAGGGGGTCTGGGGTCTGTACAGGGGGGTCAGAGCCTCACACAGAGCCCAGGAGGACACTGCCTCTGATCCCTGCCATGGCAGTGAATGCCCACAGTGGATGAAGAATCACAAGCTGAGAGAATTCAAAATAAGCAGTATTTAGTTTATCATAGAATGTAAATGTAGAATCTGGGATTTTTAGTATCTGGGGCTGAAGAGACAAGCTGGAGGAATTGGGGAGTGGCCCCTGTGCTCCTTGTTCTTGCTCTCGTCCCCCATCTTTGGCTGAGTTGGATTTTAGAGATTGGTTTAGAGTAGAAATGCCATGTTAGCATAGGCAGTGGGCATTGGTAAAATTCTGTCAATAAAAAGTGCATTTTGGATGTGGTTGGGTCAGGGGTGCTGTACATGAGGTGTGGGGCTCTCTGAGCCGCCCAGTCCTGCTCTGCTGGGGATGCCCTGCAGAGCTGGGAGAAAACTGATATATAATTAAGAATAAACAACCTTGATAACACGGACTGGTGGACTCAGCTTGTCATCTCTGACTCTGGTGTAAAACACTTAGGGCAAGGAGAAGACGAAAAACCTGATTACCACGGGGAACAGCAACCCCGAGGAAACTCCCAGGGAACAGCAACCTTGGGAGAAAACCTTATTACCTTGGGGAACAGCAACCCGAGGAGAATCTCAAAGAAAACCAACTTTGAGATCAGAGGAGGTGGCAGTGCTGATTAGCAGGGGACAGCTGCCTGCCCGTGATCACACCAGCTCTCTCTGGGGGATCCACACCGCACAGGTTCCACACTGAGAGTTTCCCCCCAGTTCTCTCAGGCCCATCCCAGCAGCTCCACGGCTCCTGTGAAACGCAACCACCTCCAGTTCACCACCCACAGCCAGCTCCTTGCTGCAGCCCAGGTTTTGCAAGGCGAAACTCTGGCTGAAATGGAGATAACCCGGCACTATCTATGGAATTAGCACTCATTAACCACAGGACTCCCACAGGCTGCAGTCCCAGGTCTAGGGAACCAAGTGAGGAGGCACAGGACTGGCAGCAATGACAGCGCTGCTTTCTCAAAGATGACCTTGGGCAATCTCCACTCCCAGTTACAAAACAAAGGCAGAGAGAGTGCAGGGAGGCCTCAAAATCAGAAATGGAGACACCCTGCAGCCTCACACCCGAGGTTTGGTGCTCTTTGGTGGACAAATAGCAGAAGAGCAAACTAATATTGAGTTTTCTCTCAATACCTCCGAGGGTCCAGCCAGCGGAGAAATGGCTTAATAAATAGCAAGACGGCTTCTCAGGATATGCTTTGTAAAATAAAGGTTTTAATAACAGCAAAAATAACAAACGTTACAAAAAGAAAAGAGATAAGCTGTGCACAGTGTACCAAGTACAGTTACACTGGCTAAGGCATTCCCAAAGAGTCTTGTGCACTTCTGTGCAGGCTCTTTAATAACCTATGGTCTAGGTAGGCTATTTGGCTCTTTGCCCAATGAGATTAACACCAGGCTTTTGTTGGAGTCCAGGACATCCCTCTGGCAGCCCTGGAGAATTTGGAGACTGTACAGGGGGTTTGGGATCTGTACAGGGGGTCAGCCAGACTCACACAGAGCCCAGGAGGACACTGATTCTGGCTTCTGTCCATGGCAGTGAATACTCACATGTAGGAGGAATCACAGATCCTAAGAATTTAGAAATAAATAGTAACTAGTTTGTTATAGAATATAAATATAGAGATTAGGATTCTTTGTATATGGGGCTGAAGGGACAAGCTGGAGGAATTGGGGAGTGGCCCTTGGCCTCCTTGTTCTTGTTCTTCTCCCTCATCTTTTCCTGACTTGGACTTTAGAGATTGGTTTAGAATAGAATTGACGTGTTAGTGTAGGAAGTTGTTATTGGTAAGATTTTGTAAATAAGAAATACATCTTGGACAGTGGTTGGGTCGGAGATATCGTACTTAAGGCACGGAATCTCTGATCTGCCCAGTCCTGCCGTGTGCCCTGCTCTGCTGGGGATGCCCTGCAGAGCTGAGACAGAACTGAGATAATGAAGAATAAACACCCTTGGAAACTGCACTGGGGACTCAGCTTGTCTGCTCTGCCTTCGGTGTGAAACACTTAGGGGCAAGAGAGAAGACACAAAACCTGATTTACCTCGGGGAACAGCAACCCTGAGGAGAATCTCAGGGAACAGCAACCCTGAGACCTTTGAGCTGCACTTCCTAAGCCCCGTCACTGTGTCTGTGCTGGTGCTGAGCCAATTGGAACGAGAAGGCCACAGAAAATTCCAGTTTAACTTCCTTATATAGAAACACCTGCTCGGGTACAGAAATGCACGACTACAAACTAACCCATGGAGGCTACCAGGGAAAGTTCATTGATTTTGGATAAAATATTCAGTAGCCTAAATAATACACACTGTAATGGCCTGGATTATTTTTGCTCTAGGTGCATCTGGCAAACATGAGTCACCTTTGGAGGAAATCCCAAAGTGCTCCCCAACCACAGTCATATCTGTACACAGAAAATAAGGAACTAAGTCCATAACCAAAAAAAGCCACCTTCACATTGCCACTGGTGTTGGCCAAATTTGCCAGGGGGTTAATTTCCAGGTGGAAAATTTTAAAGCAAAGTTGATTAAGATCACAGGATGGTTGTATTTGGAATTAGAGGAACAAAGCACCTAAAGTATCTTCATAAGTGTGATCTAACAAATGAGCTTTCATGAGATCCCACCATACACTTGGTAAGAAAGCAAATCACAGTGAGACAAGATGGTATCCACGTAATAGGAAATGGGGTTTATTGCTATTTCAACTTCTCTGTAATGCCATTCAAAGAAAATCTAACAAGAAAAACCCAAGGCACGTTTAAGAGTGGCCAATTACACTCTGAAAATGTGAAACCCCTGAAGCAGATGAGTGACAAACACTGCAGTGGTGTCCAGAAGCACCAGAAAGTGATTAATCCTGGGCATAATTACAGAATGGAACAGCACAGCAAGGACTGGCACTGGGGTAACACTGTTGGGTCTCTGTGGCTCCCGGAGGAGCAGAGAGAGGCTGCTGAGGGCAGAGCCTTTCAGTCCTCCAAGGCTGAACCAAGAAAATCATGCTGGAAACTTTAACACAATGAACATTAACACAGCAGGGGAAGGGAAAGTTGTGTGGAGACCTCACAGCACCTTCCAGTGTCTGAAGGGGCTACTGAGGAGCTGGAGAGGGACTCTTTGCCATGAACTGCAGTTACAGGACAAGGGAGAATGGGTACTAATTGCAAACAGAGAAATTCAGGTGAGATATTAGGGAGAAATTTATTATTTGTGGATAATGAGGCACTGGAAGAGGCTGCCAGGGGAGGTTGTGGATGCTCCAGCTCTGCAAATGTTCAAGGCCAGGCTGGGTGAGGCCTTGAGCAACCTGGTCTGGTGGGAGGTGTTCCTGCCCATCCTGGGACTAAACGATCCCTTCCAGTCCATTAACACTTTATGATAAAACAGCTCAGAAAAGAAGGTGTCCACTGAGACCTTCTGTAAGATCTCTAATGGGACAGGTGGGAGAAGGGAAGGGGTCAGGGGGAACTGAATGCTGAGGGAGGTGTGTGACCCTGCACCAGCAGGACACCCAGCATCACCTGGTGCCACCAGTGCCACCAGTTCCCACCCTGGAAGGCACTTGGGGATCCTGAGCAGAGAAGCTAAAGATTCTTTTTCCAGCCAAATCACTTCCCAGGCATTAACACCAGCACCTAAAGCACCTAAGGGCAGGGACATTCCCCCTGAAACCCCTCAGTTCTTGTGTGACAATACGATTCCTGTGAAAGGCAATTCTGACATTCCCCACTCCATCAAAATCCATCTGCTGCCATTACTTTCTCAGTGTTCATTCAAAATTTCTGTGAGAATGAAAACTACTCCACTTCTCCCCTCTGAGTGAAAGATGCAATTTCAGAGTCAAAATCCTTGGTGTAAAATCTCCATGGCAGGAGAAGTTAATCCCAGACAACCCAAGGGGACAGTGGCAGTGGCAGCAACACTGAGCAGGGAGGGAAAAACAAGTCTGAGAAATAAATTTCACCCCTTGTGATCTGTTCCATGTCTATCATGATAACCATTGTTTTTTCTTAAAATATACCCTGTTAGAGTAAAAAGAATACAATCACCCTCATTAAGGGGTTTTTAGTTTTCATCACTGTGAATTTGAAACTACCACAGAATATCTGAAAGGTTTAAACATCAGAGAGCAGAACAAAACTAGAAAACATTTGCGTTTGCCCGTGCTGCTCCATCACACTGTTCCTCCCTGTCCTCATGGATAAATGGATGGTTTGTAGCTGATGTAGGATTCGATGTTTTTTCAAGTTGCTTTCTCCCCCGATGAAAAAAGAAACTATTTGGCACTCACAGCAGAGGAGGGTACAAAGAGTATCAAAACCCAGGTCAACACACAAAGCAATCTCTGTCTTCAGTGACAGAAACTTTTGGTTTGCAAAATATCCACTGCACTCCCTTACTCAGGGAATGAATCAAAGGCTCCCACTCTCCATGTGGCACCCAGGGATGACCAGATGGGTGGGCACAATCGGGCAATTTTCCTACACAGCAAATTATTTGGGATCTGGCCATTAGTGCTATCAGTTTCCACATCAAGTACCTCATTAAGATAAACAGAGGCTGTTGGTTTGTCTTAAACAAGGCCAGCAGTGAATTTACATATGAAAGGAAGGAGTGGGGAGATTTTCCCCTGAAAGCTTTCCCAGATTGGTTCTGGGGCTTACCCTGCTCATCAAGACAGAGAGAATTTGGCACTTGAGGCGAAACATCCTTTGGCACGGCACAAAGGATGGGAAGGTGCTGTGGGAATTGCTGTCAGCACAAAATTTATGTCACATAACCGGGGACAGGTAAAGAGGAGCCTTCAAAAAAGGCAGCAAAGGTGTTTTGCTAAAAACCCCAACAAACGCTGATCTGACTGTTTGATCTTCCCACATCCCTTGTACAACATAAACCCGACACTGACCAAGCCAGTCTTTCTGCAAGAACCTGTTCACTTATCTCTCCTGTGATTTATTGAGGTTTAAGTGCACATTAATAAATGTAACCCTAGCAAATGATTCCTTTCATTTGGTCAAGGTGTCACAGAATGTCTTAAAATTCACCAAGTTTACTGCATTTAATTCCTGCTATTTTTTCTAGGTACAAGGACCTAGCAATACATGTAACCCTAGCAAATGATTCCTTTCATTTGGTCAAGGTGTCACAGAATGTCTTAAAATTCACCAAGTTTACTGCATTTAATTCCTGCTATTTTTTCTAGGTACAAGGACCTAGCAATACATGTAACCCTAGCAAATGATTCCTTTCATTTGGTCAAGGTGTCACAGAATGTCTTAAAATTCACCAAGTTTACTGCATTTAATTTCTGTTATTTTTTCTAGGTACAAGGACCATACGGGAAAGTCAGAAGGTTAAAATGTATCAGATGGAATTTAACATTTTGAAATATTATGTCCCAATTCTGCAGTTTCCATGATTCAGCCTCGAAGTTTGCAACACAACACATTTTTGTTTGTCCACTAGAACAAGTGACGTGTCCATCTGCACTGGGTCTGCTCACTAATTTTCATAAACAGCCTTTCAGGAAACAAGCTGAGCAGCCAATTACCAGTCAGTCAGACAGAATTCCTGGGAGAACACCAACACTGACGAAAGTTTTCTCCCTAAATTCAGCAGTGACACATCTGGGCTGCCCCTGAAGTCAGTCACAGCCTGTGGTGTGAGAGCAGAGCCCCAAGCCCACATTATCCCTCAGAGCAGCCCTGGGACAGTGAACACCTTCCTGCTCAATGGCTCATCCAGAGAGCAGCAAGTGCCACCTCAGCTCCTCCATCAGAGCTCCAAAATCCAGAAACCCAGCAGAGAAACAGGACAAAACAATCAGAACCTTTCTTTAGGTTTGTGGAAGATTTGAGGTTTCCTGCATGGCAGGACACCATACCCATAGCATCTTACAGGAGCTGGGTGTCCCCCATCACTCCTTCCTGGCCTTCCCACTCCTGCCAGCTCTTTCCTGGTCTTCCCACTCCTGCCAGCTCTTTCCTGGTCTTCCCACTCCTGCCAGCTCTTTCCTGGTCTTCCCACTCCTGCCAGCTCTTTCCTGGCCTTCCCACTCCTGCCAGCTCTTTCCTGGATTTCCCACTCCTGCCAGCTCTTTCCTGGATTTCCCACTCCTGCCAGCTCTTTCCTGGATTTCCCACTCCTGCCCAGCCTTCTGGAGCTTGGCACTGCTCAGGGCACCACCCCCAAACCCCACAGCACCCAGGATTCCAGGATTCCAGGTCTGGCACCAGCTCCCCATCACTGCCTGCAGGGATGCAGGGACAGCATCAAAAATCAAACCAGGCAGCCAAGATACATGGTGAAAAACAAGACTTGTTTTGGCAATAAGCAGTGCCCCCTTTGAGTCTCCAAAGATGTAAGTCCTTAATGGAAAACATGTTTTCTATCCACTGATTGGGCAAATGAAGCCAAATAGTCTCAATAATTTCAAATTTGTTTAGGTTTCCTTCAGTTTCCTACCAAGCCCAGCTCTCTGGGTTTATCCCAGGTTTAAAAGCTTTACACTTCACACAGATCTGCTTTTCCCTGGCGTTTCCTCAGAGGGGTTTAAGTTCTGTAACCAACACAGAGTCAGAGCACCAGCTGCCAGACACTGGAGATGTCTAGCTCAGGAATGTCTGCATCCTTGAAAGCCAGGATGCAGCATGGCCCAAAAAACAAGAACAAGACCAAATTTCCACTGTTTGTTTTGCTGGAGACACAAATTTATCAGGAAAGTTAGGGGAAGGGACACTCCTGTTTCAATCCCAGCAATGCAGCACAGGCACTGTTTGTGTTCTCCTCACCTGGAACAGGTCAGGACCCACAAAAAGCAAAGTTCCTTTCTGACTGAACACAGGCAAACTCAAAAAAGGAAACGCTGATTATCAAGCAGCACTGTCCACAAAGTCAAACATCCAACCTCGGGCTTATTTTAGAAAGGCTCCCTGGTAATTTGCCTGTGCTTTTGAAAAGCCAGGAATATGTTTTGAATTATAAGAGGTTACAGGGACATTTTTGTGGTAAATTTGGACTTTCATTTGCAAAAAAAAAAGCCCTCAATGCTACAGAGATCCTTTCGGAAATAACATTTTTTTGTCATTGCTAAGCACTTTTCAACAAAGTTTAACAGCTACCGTTCCAAGGAGGTGTTTACATCCAGCTTTAAAAGAATCAGGGGGTTCTTCTGTCCCTGGAAGCACAAGGAAAAGCAGCACCGTGTCCTTCTGACAGTCTGACAAGCAAACAAGGGAGGACATTCCCTGCAGGGTGCAGGGGCAATATTTTTTCTAAGCAAGTTCACTTGGAAGACTCCAGTGCTCCAGGTCTGGTGTTTTGGGATTCCTCTGGGGCCTAAAATGCATTTACAGCTCTTGGAAACTGTTTTCATTTGCTCCCCTGATCTTTACAGGATCAAGAAGCAACAACACACAAAGAGCTGGTATTAAGGAGCAGTGCAAGGCAGCATTTCCCGCCTGGGAAGTTTTATAAACTCCATATCCAGTTCCTTTATAAACAGTGCAGGGGAGGGGAGGCCTTCACAGCAAACCATAGCTGGAGTTTTCTTTTGAAGGTGAAATTTACTTTATCATTCATTCTCGTAAACAAATAACCTATTTAGCTGCAGCTTAGCAAAAGTTTTAGTGTAAACATCTCAGCGATGTGATGGGGAGAATGAAAGCTTCATTGTGCCCTTGATGGCCGTGGTGTGAAGGCTTTCACAGCCACCGAGGTTTTTACCCCTCCAAATGCCATGGAGGAGCTCTCCCCAAAGAAAACCGTGCAGTTCCTACAGTGGGAAAGGGGATTTTTTGTTTCAGTTTGCTTTTCTTTGCTGCCATCCAGTAGCTGTTAAATGATGGGTTCTCACTCCTGCCCAGCTTTTGAGCTCCCTGGGCTGCAGTGAAGTGCTGGAGTTTCCTCGAGTTCCCCTGCTGGGAGTTTGTCCTGGGCACCACAAACAAACCCCGGGGCAATGATGAAGGCACTGATGCTGTAATGGGAGGCAAATATTGAAAGGGAACCTGTCCTGAAAGTTTCAGCTGGTGCCTCAAAGCATAATTCATTCGAGGAGTAGCCATGCAGACCTGCTCTCCACCAGAATGGGACAGAAAACCTTCTTGTTAGAGGCCTCAGAACAAAAGGATTAATTCTGCCAGAAATTCCAGTGAAACACAGCTTGATGTGAATACCGATGCAGGAGTAAGGGCAAAAATCCTTTGTGTTGGAGATGAAGTTGAGCCCACCAGCCCCAGCAGCACCTCACACCCCACATATTGCACAGATCTCCAGCTTCTGTTTCCCAGGAAGATAAAATGAGCACTCAGGCTGCCCAAGTTAAGTTACATCAACCTTAAACATATCAAAATACTCTGATCAGGTAATTTTCTACCTGAACAACCTCAGCAGGGTGAAATTGGGGCAGGCTCTGTCCAGACCCAAGAGAAAAGGAGCTCCAGCAGGCTGGGATCCAGCGTGGAGCCAGGAAATGACTTGAGCAGATGAACACGATAATCAGGGATTGCAGCACTCCAAACCTGCCATGGCACACTTTGTGTGGGCTCCATAAATTACACAGGGAAGGAGGAGGCAGTGCCTTTGCTGGGAGTTAAATTTCTTGCATGCCAAAAGGAGCATCTGAGGGAGAAGCACAGGAATGCTGCTCAGAAAGTTCTCAGATAGACATGGCACAGATCAGTCCTGCGGGAGAAACTGATAAGCACGGGGAGGAGATAAGCTGTGTCCTGAGGTGGAACATGAGGGAGGAAAGGAGATGGGTGAAGGAGATAAAACTGAGAGGAAAAGCAATCTTTGTGGATAACTCTGAACAAGCTTTGTGGGAAAGGAGGTTTGTCAAGGCACAAGAGAAGGAATGAGTACAAAAATCAGAGTGAGCTGACTCTGGGCAAGGCTGGGCTCTGTGTATGGCTCAGGCTTGGCCTGACACACCACAGGGGGATCACAGCACGTGGCTTGGGATGGAAAAGCCTAGAAAGGAGCAAGGCCAACAGTGAAGGTGGAACAAGGGAATGGCTGTCCAGAGGAGCCCACTCACTCCAGCCCCAGGGATTTCAGCTGATAGATGGGGCAAGATCAGCCCAAGATCAGAGATGATGCTGGGGAGCTGCAGGGACATCAACAGCAAAGGGGAAGGTGTCCACACCAGGCAGAGGTGTCCAGCTGCACACAGCAGGTACTGAAAGAGGAGAGAGGAGTCATTCAGGATGACCAGGAGGGTACTGCAGGTACAGAAATGTGGGAAGTCAGCAGGAGAAAGGAAGCTCAAGTGGGACAACAGCTCTTGGAGGGACAGTGGGAGTCAGTGCCTGACATGTCAGAGTGATTTGTTAAAATATAAATATCGATCTAATATCAATATTCAACTGTGACTGACAAAAGACTCTCTAACAGTTAAAGTTAGAAAGTGTCTGTTTATTGTGTGGGATAGCTCCCTAATGTGCACTGCAAAGATCACAGACAATTACAAAGCTTTTTATTTACAAAAATGTTGAATATACAAAGTACAAATGCATATTCATACCCCTGTCACTTCCTCTTCTCCACTTCATATGATAATTGACAAAAAGGCCATTAAGCATGCCGAGTTTGTTCCCTGAAATGGGTCAGGGGTCCTTTTGTGAGGAGTGGGCACCAAAAGGAGGAAGTCAAATGAGTCTTCCTCGTTTTAAACTTTCAACCTTTTCAATGCAGATGTGATTGATGGCTGGTAGAACTCCCTGTTTCCTGTTTTCCAGGATTATTTCAGTGGTTTCTGCAAACAAGAGCTCTGGTGTTGTATTGATGAGTTTCTCTGTTTGACAAGCAATGAGTTATTAAATCTGCGGCAGCTTATCTTAAATCCAGTTTCTTTTAACAATCTTCTAACTTTTTACTGATTTCAGCAAAGCTTATCTACTCATTTCAGCTAAATCAGCAACATCTATTGTTAACTGTAACCTCAGCTTTTCTCAAAGCTTCAAAATCAGTGTCTCAAGAGTAGAGCAAGACACATCCAAGGCTGAGAATCGACCCCGTGGCAGGTGAGTGGCTGCCTAGGGATGTGGAACTGGTTTAATGCCACATTTTCACCCAATGGTTCATGTTTGTGGAAATAAAGCTCTGGATCAGAGCAGCCCAACAGTCACACAGAAACTGTTCTCTGCAGTGTCACTGGGCAAGTGGCAGCCATAGGGCAGGCCAGTGCAGTTTTTAAACCCAGAAGGGAAGGTCAGCAGCACCCCAGGAATGTGGGCAGAACAATTCAGCAGAACAGGGCTGATGAACAAATATTCCAGCACTGTTCGAGGAGAAATTTTGAAGTCTGCACAGAAAAGAAAATGCTCAGAAACTATTGGGAGCAGAATAGAAAATACCACCACCACCAAGAGTTAGAGCAGGAGCAGGCTGGCTATGTCCTAGTCAGTTCTGCTGCTCAGCCTGAGAAGTTGAGCACTGCAAGACCATCAGTGATGATAGGGTTGGGTCCTCTGTCTTATAATTAACAATTATTTTATTTAAAAGGTCTTTCCAAGATACCCACCTCCTCCTAGCTCAGCTGGGCTCTGTCAGGACAGTATCTGCTGTCCATCTAAACCACCACCCAAAGGAACCCTCTGGTTCAACAACTCAGAGACCAGAAAAACCTCATTCTTAGAGGACAAAGGTTATCTCAGGAACACTTTAATGGCTTAGATTTGAAGAAAAATGAAGCCTTTTCAAAAAACTTAAGTCTATCTAATGCTCCTTTTTCACTCCCAATGACAGAGCAGCCTCATAGCCAGGCTGTTCTTTCAGAACTTGAAAACCCCACAACTGAACACTTTTACACCTGGTGCAATACAGGAACATCAGCATGTGACAGCAGCATCAGGAGCTGAGATCACATCTCACCAAAAAAAGCCTTTAAAGAAACAGAAATCTTCTTTACAAATTGTATTTTTGCTTCAGATGACTGGAAATGAGCATTTACCACCAGGGGACACACAGCTCCTGTTTCACACTTACAAGGCAAAACTATGGGCAGACATCTGTTTTCTTCTCCCCTCCTCAGAATTCCTTCATTCCATAAAAAGATGCAATCATGACTGAGGGATGCAGAGAGAGATGATGTAACTCCAAATACTTCATGAGACCTGCATCTTTAAAGGAATTTGAGTAAATATCACTAAGTTCAAAGTGTATCAGGTGTCAAAGCCTGCTCAGCCAGAAGAAATGCAAAGAGTCAAAGCAATGCAAGGGCTTGGTGAGTGTTGGATCAATAAAGGCACTGGAGAGGTGGATTTTTGAACAGAAGTCAATGCAAAGGACTCTTGACTGAATTAGGCCACGAGACTTATTTGAAGTATTAGCAAATATTTACTGTAGGAGTTTAGCAGATCTTGGAGTCAACATTCAGCTGGTGAAACTCAGGTGATGACAAATCACTTCAGTTAAGATGATGCAGGTTACACAAGCCACCTCAAACATGGGGTAGTCAAAAACCAGAACAGGATTCCACTTGCCAGCATCCCAAACAGATGCCCTGCAAATCTGAGGAGCTTCAGGACCCACAGCACTTCATCAGAATCTACAAAATTATTGCAGAGTAAGGATGAAAGCCAAAAGGCTGTTGAGGAATTCCTAAATTACCAGCTGAATTTTGTAGATATACTTTGTGTAAACAGCAGGAAAAAAGACTTTAAAAAAATGCAAGAAAGAGCATTTCCTATTGAGCTGATCCCCCACAGTTCTGGTGACTTCATTGGTTCTGTCAGGTTTTTATTTCATACTTGATGCCAAATGCCATGGATGTCCCTCTCCAAGTTGCTGCTACCTAACAACAATTAAATGTTGTTACCTGTGCTCTGGCAAGGCCCAGAGGCAGCTGGAGGAAGGACCAGCAGGTCTGGGGCACAGCAGCCTCAGAATTCAAAGTACAAGGCAGCCTGAATGACTGATCTCATTCATTAATCAGACCTCATATAATTCAACACCCAGGTGCTAAAATTATTAAACACTCCCTCACCCAGCTGCTATAAAAAGACTCCTGTAAAAGTTCCCTCTGAGGAGGCTTTGATCAGGCAGGGAGGGCAGATGTGCTCAGGAAGGTCCAGTGAAGCCAGGTAAGCTCAGCACACACAGAGGCAGAAACTCCAGGCTGGACATGCCTCACTCCAAGCCTGGCCCATGGGAATTCCAGTCAGGAATCCTGAGCACACTCACAGCAGCTCCAGGTGTCCATGGGCTGAGGAGTCCCTGTGAGTTGGGAAGCTGCCCTGGATTTCCCTTTGCTACTTCTCTGCTTGGGATTTCCTTTCTAAGTGAGATCGATGGCCTTTCTCTGCAGATCAGGCTGGCCCCAGGCCAAGCTCGTAAGTCAAATTTAGATGGACTAAGGGGAATTTTCATTCCATTCATTCCAAACTGTGACACCAGACGGCTCCTGCAGGTTGAGCAACTCTGAGGAAGCCAAGAAGGGCTGATGAGACCCAACTGCTCTGGCCTGAGTAGAGCAGGAGTGTCCTGATGCCCCTCTCCAGGGAGAAAGCAACCTCCTCCCAGCAGCTATTTAACCCAACACCACATGAACAATTCAAATCTTTAGAACTATTTAAAATGAGGAAATTAAAATGGCTCAAAGGCATGAAAGCTTGTTTATGAAGCATGAATATTTCATTAGAAAAAGCACAAATGAAACCAAGCATTCACATAATTCCTCTGCTGGGATTAAATACAGTTTATTACCTCATGGGAAGCCAAACCTCTCCCCCACCACAATTTCAACCCCAAATATGAATGTTTGAGATGATGCTCAAAGGAAGGCAGAGTAAAAGTAGCAGTGTAATACAGACAGAACTCTTCACTGCAAAAAACTGTGGCTCATCAAGGGAAGAGCAGAAAATCCGTGGTACCAAGCAAGAACAAATGGGACCCACAGCTGGGCTGAGAATTGTTCCTAATGGCTCATGGGGACATCCATTTCCTGAAGATGGGGACAAATTAAAGCTTTTGTTCAACCCCTGAACTTCTGCTTGCTTTTCCAGACCTGAAAAAGGAAAAAAACCCAGTTCTGATCATGGGGACACTGAATGGCAGAACAGAAGTTTGGCTTTTGCAAACTTAAAGTTCTTCCCTGATGTGTCCCAGGCCAGGAGCTTGAAGCAACCTGCTCCAGTGGAGGGACATGGGGGTGGAACTGGATGAACTTCAGGGTCTCTTCCAACCCAAACTATTCTGTGATTTTAGGATTCTAAAGAATGGCCTCAACTCACCACATCATCCAGAAAACAACAGGGCTTTTTTGACAGAGGCCCAAAAGGTACAACCTCCACACAACTACCTCAAGAAAAGCCCTTTGAGATATCCCTCTGCAGCATTTAAAGCCCAATTCCCTGTTCAGTTTGCTCCAAGCTTTTTCTAGGATCCAGCACATGCCTCAACTCTGCCTGCACAGCAAACACTTCCCTCAGCACCAAATACTTTCAGCACATTTTCAGGAGAACCAGATTTTCAGTATAGATTCTTGATGCCAAAACTATTAATAATCATAGCAAATATCTGTGTTTCAAATGGACCTGCCATAAATACAGATCTAGACCTGTTGCCTTAATCTGAAAATGCTGTGGTTTGTGAGATAGTTGAGAAACTATCAGAAAGTATTAGAAAAATCACTTTTGTGTGTTTTTAAGTGAACACAGAGTTGTGTTTTTATGAAATGCTGCAGAAATCAGCAGTGCACAGAGAGACAACTGCAAGGACTATTAACCCACAGCTCTTTGCACCACTCCAGGTTCAGGAGGGCTGGGATGACCAGCAAATATCTGAGTAGCAACTACAGCCTTCCACAGCTGCTTTCATGCTGGAAGTACTTAAAGAAGAGGAAAACAACCCCAAATTCATCTTATAATCATGACACATCACCAGGTGCTCTCACTGCCTTCCCTTTGCACATCCTTGAATTCTTTAATAACAGTGACACAGAGCTATTGTGTTCCCATGGGGATTTGCACAATGCTCCTGAAAAATGAGAACTCACTGGAAATGAGCAGAGGATGAGTCAGGTAGCACCTGCTCACCACACCACGAGCACACAGCTCCCATCACAGCACCCCAAACATTCCCCTGTGTGATTGTCTGATTTTTGCTGTGTTTTCATGTGGTTTCCCCACTCCCAGTGGTTCAGGGTGTTGGGTTTGCCCCCTCAGGATCCCATTGCCTGGCACAGAGCAGATGGGTCACATCTCACTGCCCTGGCACACTCCTGGGAGGAGGAACTGCTCTGCAGTGACTCCCAAAGGCATTGCTAAGGCTGCACAACAGAATTCAAGAATTCTGTTCAATAATAATAATTCAAGAATTCAAGAACTCCGTCTTTGCATCCCACAAATCCAATTTTTAACGCTCTGAAGTTTGATCTGTTTGTCAAGACAAATGCAAGCTGCACAGAACAGTGAGTGGTCTTTGCAGTGTAATACAAGAAATCACCTAATAAACCAGAATATTTCACACTTCTGAAAAATAAGCTTCCTTATGAGGAAGTAAATTAAAAATGGTTACTTTTACTACTTGAAATTTTCACTGTGGCATGAAGAAAATGAGGTGGTGAAGTTTCCTGCTTCTCTTACTCAACAGTGTCATCTACACAATTTCTGCAAAAGCTGAGCAGCTCTGGCCCAATCAACACTCCTTTTCCACAGGCACCATCTCACTCCCCCTGTCTGGGAATAGGCAGGGTCATGTAAAGTCAAAAGAGTGAAATAAAGAGTTTTACCAAGCCCAGAGTGTTCTATCATCACTTCCAGCAGGTAATACTTGATTATAAATAAATACCTGCCTGCCAGAGGTAAGACCTGAGAGCTGCTGGACACAGAAAGATTTCCTGTTTTAAGGAATTCTTCAATTAATCCATCCTGGGAATGGAATTGCTAATTAGTCCTGCAGCAGTGCAGGGTTGAGCAGACACACAAAGCACTCAAATACAGCTGTTTTAATAATTCTGATTTATGAGCGTTCCAGAAACAATTATCTGTTAGTTTTGGAGGTTACTATAAAGAAACAAAGCTACTGAGTCCACACAGACCATCCCCATAGTCCTGCTTTTCTTTTTTTTAAATTATTCTGATGACTAAGAATCACAACCAGACACTGGGATGAAGTGCACTCAAGACTCAGGAATTCAAGGACAGGATGACTTTTATTTACAATAAAGTGTAAAATGCAGTAACTGCTGAGTGCTCAAAGAAAAATTCATTAAGTAGCTGTAAGAAACAGCCATGAAAAATCACTGACACAGAGATATCCCTGCTGAATTGTGATTTTTGAAATCTACCAATCGTGATTTGGTAGATTTGAGTGTTTCAGGTTTCATTTTTCACCTGAAACAGGTGAAAAATGAAACCTGAAACACTCAAATCCACCAATAGAAACAGGTGAAAAATGAAATCTGAAACACTCAAATCTACCAATAATTGGACATGAGCCCTGGGGCTGGGAGATGAGGTGGTAAATTCACACTGCATCCACCAGATTTTTGAAATCTACCCATTGTGAATTGGTAGATTTGAGTGTTTCAGGTTCATTTTTCACCTGAAAAATGAAACCTGAAACACTCAAATCCACCAATAGAAACAGGTGAAAAATGAAATCTGAAACACTCAAATCTACCAATAATTGGACATGAGCCCTGGGGCTGGGAGATGAGGTGGTAAATTCACACTGCATCCACCAGATTTTTGAAATCTACCCATTGTGAATTGGTAGATTTGAGTGTTTCAGGNAGATATCCCTGCTGAATCGTGATTTTTGAAATCTACCAATCGTGATTTGGTAGATTTGAGTGTTTCAGGTTTCATTTTTCACCTGAAACAGGTGAAAAATGAAACCTGAAACACTCAAATCCACCAATAGAAACAGGTGAAAAATGAAATCTGAAACACTCAAATCTACCAATAATTGGACATGAGCCCTGGGGCTGGGAGATGAGGTGGTAAATTCACACTGCATCTACCCAGGCACACTCATCCAGCCCATGTCAACACCAAATAAACATCAAATCCTACACTAATGAAAAGTGCAGCTTCACCATTCCTCTTTTTCCCACTAGAGACATCCTTGGGGAAATATCCTTGCATGCACTGAAACTGGTATGATTTCAATTCCACCCACATCTGGGCTGGCTTGGGAACTAAATCCAGCACAGCCCGTCTGGGGTCAGCCAGTGACCCCAAACAAAAATAGCTCTGGCAGAAAACTGGATTTATGGACAGGGTGGAGCCATCCAAGTGTAAACTGAACAAACCCTCCACGGGCACTCAGAGGAGAGCAACTCCTTCCCTCTGCTCACACAAAGGGGACTTTGCCACCTCCACAGTGACACCACAAATCCCTGAGCAGGTCCTGAGCTGGGTCTCACTCAGCACCAGGAGTGCACTGCCCTCTCCAGAGCAGTAAAATGTGAGCAGCAAGTGTTGCCTGAGTGTTGTAAAACCCAGCAGCAGCTCTGCTGAAAGGCCACAATTTGGGAATTCACATCAGCTTTCCCAAAAATCCCAGAGCAGACAGACCATGGGGCAGGGGATGACAGCACCGAGGTTAGGAAAATTAACAGGATCACTTAGCTTTTGACAAAAAGCTGTTCTGCCCACAGCACAGACACCAGAGGACCTTGAGGTTCAGGCAGAACTCAAGTCTGAACTGGTGTCAGAGGATAAGCCTGGGTTTGGGTAGGTCTGAGTGCAGAGACCAAGGCACTGCAGTTAAACCCGACCTCCACCGCATCAGACCGCAGGGATGTCCTGGCAACACCCTCAGCCACCATCAGCAACAGCACAGAGAAAAAATACACAAATTGCACATTTATTGTAAGGATCCAGGACTGCTGGCTTGTTCTTCTCATCCCTTCACACAAAGTTAGCAAAGGCACCTTTCAAAGGATTCCTAAAGCAACCAACATGCCACACTGATTTTTAAGCTATCAATCTATTTCCAATATTTCATTTAGATTTCTAGAACACATTAACCCCTAGAATAAACCATGCCACACAAGTTTCCTGCTAATTACAAACCTGCAAGCCCTTTCTAATACAATTATAATGTCACGGAGCGTACAAACGAGAAACAAATTTAAACTTTTAGAGGCACTGCAAAATTAATTTAAATATGAAATCAAAGCTCAACCATTCTCATTATGATTTTCTTATATTCAAACATAAATGCCTTCTCTGCCCAAACAGAAATCCAAAATATAAAAGGAAAAATGCATAAAGTATGTTGGTTTTTATTACACCCCAAAGGATCTGAGCCCTCACCCTGCAGCATCTCAGGGCACAGGTACACTCTGTAGCTGTGTAGCACAGAAATTCCCAAACATGCAGTGGCAGCCAGGTCTCAAAATCTGCAGATTTCATCCAGAGGAGGCATCACAATTGTCTGAAAAATCTTAGTATTCTCCTTCCTCAATAGCTTGAGCCTGCTGAGGGAACTTAGCCCATCTCCCATCTAAATGCCAGAGCTGCTCTCAGGTACATCCAGCAAACCAGGGACAAGTGACTGACACCAAAATCCACCAGAACACAGGAGGGAGGACAGGAACAAGAACCTGAGCACAACAGCGGTGGGACACAGCCAACAAGTCACATTTTTATCCCAAAGGCTTCCCTTTGGCAATTATCAAATCCTTGCACAAGCAGGGGCATAAGAGTTTATCAGGAGGTGCTCCCATGAATGTTTTATAATGGAAAGTGGAAAGCAGCTGCAGATTTAGGGTTCCCCGGCTGTCCTGTATCAGTGCTGCCCAGGATTTAATTGTGTTTAATTGAAAATGTGGATTTTCCCAGCACCCAGCACAAGGGAAATAAAACCATAAAGATCACGAAATGTTAACGCAGCAGCGAGCGGCTGCAATGCCCCCCGCGGGATGGAGCAACCTTGGACTTGGTGACTTTTATTGCTCCTTTTTTTTCCTCTCCAAAGCAACTTTGCAGAATGTCAGCACAGGCGAGAAAGCTGGCAGAGAGGAGTGGGACAGGCTGTGGCTCTCCCCGGATCCCTGAAGCTGGACAGGGCTTGGAGCAGCCTGGGACAGTGGAATTGTCCCTGCCCATGGCAGGGGTGGCACTGGAGGGGCTTTAAGGTCCCTTCTCAACCCAGCTCACCCTGTGTCTCTGTGATATAGGGGAAGATCAACAATAAACTGTTCTAAAGGAAAGTCCTTAATGTCCCCTCGCTCCTACACCATTCCATGATCCCAACAGAGAGGTGGGAACCGAGGCAGGTGACTCCGGAGGGAGATTCTCCATGGAGGGGACGGGGAGCCCCCGCAGCCCCCAGGGCTTGGTGCATCCTCAGCACCCTCCTCTTTACCCGGCTCTTCATTTCATGGAGAAATACACACTTTGGAGTGGGTTGGCTCAGTCAGGAGGGGCAGAGGGGGAGGAGGCTCAGGGAGGGTTTGGGTTCACTCTCCCCCTCAGACTCCGTCCCAGCCGGGCCGTGTGTGAGGGGAAGCCCGGCCGGGCCCGGGCCGGGGGCGCGCCCGCCCCTCACTCACCGCAGCCGGAGGTTCGCCATGAACTCGGGCATGGTCACGGCGTCCATCAGCACGAAGTCGGCTTTGCCGAACTCCAAACTCTCCTGCTCCGCCATGGCGGCCTCTGGGACGGGCGGGACCGGGATGCGGGCCGGGATCGGGACAGGAGCGGG
>VXBR01010508.1:0-34360 GCA_013400215.1 Cisticola juncidis
TTCGGCACACAGGGACAGTCTGTCTCAAAAGTGAGAAGGATTTCTTTGCATGGAAGCAGCAAATCAAACAACTTCAAAAGTCCAAAAATTTGCAGTCAAGGGGGAAAAACCTATTCCGAGAGAGATTTTTACAGTTTTAATTTTTAATATTACTTTTACAAATAATTTTTGTTACTTTTGCTGTTTTCCAAATTTTGTGGGCTAAAAGCACCCTTTCTTTCCTGTCCTGTTAACAAACATCTTTCTAAAGTAAAATTCTACTTTATTATTCTTATCATTTGTGGGGTAATAGATAAATTTGTTTCTATTGCCTTCATGATTAGAGAGACTAAGAAAAATAAGTAGAAAAAAGTGAGAAAAAGGAAGGGAAAAGAGCTGGTTCAGAGGTCAATAAATAGTTTGAATGCTGAAGTATGCTCATATTTGCTTTATAACCACAGAATTATAGACCACAAAGTTGATCTTGTGCTAAGTGAGCTGGCATGAGGTAAGAAGTATTATCACATTGGACACACATGAGTCTAATACCTAAGAATATACAGTGCTAGCCCCAGGACAGTCCAGCAGCTTTCCTGCTACACCTTCCACTTCAGTGCAAAGTGCTGGCAAGGGAAAAACTTAGGGAAGACAGCAAACAGAGTCCTAAAAAATTTTCAAAAGGTGAAATGGAGTCATAGATTTATTTGCAGTAAATGTAGGAGTTTCTTGCAGTAATTTGTCAATTGAGATAAATTTAGGAGTTTCTCACAGTACTGAAATAGGCTAAAGGCATGAGCAGCTCCAATTTTGTTTTCTTCAGTTCTTCTGTCAATAAATGCATCTAAACTGCCTTTCACTGGAAATATATATGACATACAGGTAGAGAATCTTTGCAGTTCAATACAAATATTTACAGTCTCCTGGTTTTGGTTGTTTTTCTTTATTTGGAGGTGTGTTTAGTTGTTGGGTTGGGGTATTTTCCCCTCCACAGTACCACTTGTGAGCACTTAGGCAATCTCTCATGTTTTTCTTGTGCTGAACACTGACAGAATTCACGTTTAATAGAAGTATTCACAAAGCGACATAATTATACAGCAACAGAATAATTTTGCAATTAAATATTTCTATGATAATTACTAATTCAGTGCTCAGATGTTTAATATTAATGAGGCTGTAACAGTCTAGATTCATTAATGTGTATTTACTAATGGAAAACCACTTTTGTGATGTGGATGTTTTTAAACAATTCAAAATACACTATGACAAATAGAATATTATGAGTTTCCAGCTTTAAAAATAAATTACTTTGATCTGTTCCAGATATTATGTTTCAGTCATACATTCAACAACTTCCTAGAACAATTTTGTTTTATTCAAAGTTGAGTGAAAAAACAGTTTGACAGTTTTAACTGAGTACTTGGCTAGGACCTCTGGCAAATTTTGGGTGACGCTTGCTTAGTTTAAGCCAGACAGCCAAACATGATGTAAGATATAACAGTGTTTATTTTTCAATTTCTCTGGTAAGAGGGAAGGACCTGCATACCTCAGTAGCAATTAAAGGGAAAAGAAAAATAGTCCTATAAGATAGTGTCACTCCTGTCTTATTCAGTTTTACACCACAACCCTTCCTCTAATCATCAAATGTCAGTAGAGATGATGACAAGCATCTTCATCACAAGGGCTTCCACAGTGGCTTTAAAGAGGCTTAAGACTTGACATCAACTAAAGGGTATATGTATTTCACACTCATGCTTGCAAGAATCTATTTTGCTGGGCTTTTAGGGGTCCTTCATTTCAGTTAAAAATACTTATTTCAACAACTGTAGTTTCTGAGCTGACAACTCCCAAAGGCATATCCATACTATTTAGATAGATGAAAAACTAAGTTAATGAAATATTCCTTTTTCTGACTCCCAGAAACAGTTTCATGTTATTCATACATTGCTACTACAAAGAAATATGGTGTTTTTGGTATCAATGACCTCTTGCTAAATTCTTCAATGCTGAGTTTTCTTAGCAGTATAGTAAGAGAGGAGTCCTTATCCTGTTTTTTTCTGTCTCCTAATAACTTTGCATATACATACACACATTCACCAGGTTCAGTGTTTTCTCCATGTTCATCAAGTATGATCATACAATTGCATCATTCAAAAGAAAAAGGTTCATATGATTAAAAAAATACAAAGCTGAAGTTTATAATGTGATAGCAGAACAGTAACCAAATTTCCTGGTTTAGTCATGGAAGTGGATGGTGCCAGACTCTTTTCAGTGGTACCGAGTGACAGAACAAGGAGGAATGGCCATAAAGTAAACCACAAGAAGTCCCACCTCCGCATGAGGAAGAAAGTCTTTTTGTTGTGTGTGGCAGAGCACTGGATCAGGCTGCCCAGGGAGGTCGTGGAGTCTCCCTCTCTGGAGACACTCAAACCCCACCTGGATATGTTCCTGTGTCACCTGCTCTAGGTGGCCCTGCCTTGGCAGGGGGGTTGAACTAGATGATATCCAGAGGTCTCTTCTAACCCTTCTGTGATTCAGTGAAGTGAAATCCAAATATCTGCCAAATGTCTGGAGCTCCCAGTGAGGTCTGGATTGATGAAGCAGCATGTTTGCAAGATACTGTTGGGAAAATCTTGACAATGTTGGAAAATTTCTCTCAGCAAAGTAGCACCTTGAAATAGAGCTTCACAGTAGCTGGTTTCTGGGTGAGATCTGTATACAACAGTTCTCAATTGAAAACTGAAGCAACTTGTATTTTTCCTAAGGCATAATTTTCAAACCTTTGTAGACTTCCCTCACTTCTTATTTTCTGTGGTATTTTATGTTTCTCCTACTCTTGCCCAATGTGCATGTATTGTAACTCTTGCAGCCTGTCCCAAACCTCTGTCTTCCTCAGCTATAGCTAATCACACTGTTTATTCTTCACAATGTTTATTCCTTTACCCATAAAGAAAATGCACTCTTTCCTCACAAAAAAAAAAATCTTATATGGTCCAAATCTCACACCTGCTTGTTGCAATTTCATTAGTTTAAAGGAAATGTCACATTCTTCAAGAGGCTGCTGAACAGAAAACTTTAGGAGTACGGAAAGCATGAAAGGCAGAGAAAAGCCTGGGTAGAATTGCTTGGGGTTTTAGACCATGGAAAGAGGTATTGGCTATTCCTCTCTCCAAAAAAGGCTCTGCTGCAACTTACATGTGTTTTTCTTGTTTCTAAGGACAGGACATGATATCCAGGAATTAGCAGGGCAAAAACAATTCTGACACACTCACCTGTGCTTTCTGCACTCTTTATGTTTTTTCCCATTGACTAACTAAATTGTCTTTATTGACAAAATTCCCTAAATGCTTATCTCAGAATGACTTCATCAATTCAAGAACTGCTTCACAGAAAAAAATTTTTTATGTCTACTGTGAACTCTCCTCCTCCCAATGCTGTCTAAATGCCAGAAGTTGTTTAGAGGATCTCTACAGTGTTCAATTCCCGATCAGTAAGAGCTCAATGGTCTGGAAAATAAAGAAGAGAGTGTCAGAAGGAGTTTCTGGGATGCTTTTACAAAAGCCATGTGTTCAGCACTGTGCTGGAGCCAGGAACAACCTATCAGTCCTGAAGCAGCTTTCTCAGACACAACTTTATTCTACAAAACCTTCAGGATTCTAACAAAGCTTTTGTATTCTCAAAGTCTATAATTTGGTCATACCCCAAATTTGTACCTGGACAAACAATTTCAGAGAGGACAAACAATTTCAAATTTCATTCAAGATAAGAGAAAACAAGTGAGATGTTCTGACTGAACTGAACTTAAAATTAAAACACAGGTTTTTATCTGGAATTCAACTATGAAATCTACATAGACCACCCTCTTTTTTTGTTCAGGTTGGAGGGCTGCATATTAAGAAGGTGGGTTTGAATTACTGTCTGGTATTTTATCTATGCAGCAACATATGGAATTTTCTACTGTTGATAGCTCTGGCATACACAATTACTGTTGGCAAAGCAATGATTTAAAACTGAGAGAGGAAAGCAAAAATTTGCAAAAGGATAATATAAAATAAGCAGATAAAACCTTGGTCCCATCTCACACAATTACAGTAAATACAACCTTACAAGGGGATTAATATGGGTTTATCATACAATCCCAGGGCAAAACATAGGAAATGTTTAAAGCAAAAATCAAAAATATATTGAGACCTTCTGGAGTAAATGGTGTCTTTTTTTACTCTGGTGCTTACACTGGCTGAATGTTGATATACAGCTGCAGCACTAGGGCTCATCCATCTTTGGATTAGCACTAAAGAAAATGCCTTAGTTTGGCAGTAGTAAGTGAACCTTGTGTTTTTTCTTTTTTATTCACAGCTGGTTAGGTGTACAGATCACGTTCCAACCTCATTAGTGAATGGCGGCAACTGAAGTCTAGTTATTAATTCTCCAGCTTGCAAGTTGTTAGCAACTGAAGCCAAATAATATTGACATAATGTTGGCTGAACCAGAGATTTCTGAATCTAGTAGGATCTTTATTTTTGTTTCTTGATGAAAAATACTTTGTTGGGGAAAAAAAAGTGACTGCTTAGCACTATACAGGTTCATATATGCCAACAATACAACTGGTATGTTAAAATCAGGAAAAATTATATTCTTTTATGTTTCTATTCTAAGTCTTTTTTGGAATTTGTTCAAGGCTTCTGAAAATTTACTGGCCTGACTACACTTCCTGTTCTTCCTGAGAAATTAATTTTTTCATGAGTGCAAAGGCTCTTGATAGCGTAAAATATGAAAATATCTTGCTTTTGCAAGATGTAATCTTCATCTTAGATACTCTGAAATACTTCAACATTCTTAGGCTTCCACCAGCAGAAGTATTTTATTCATTCTGCATCATTATTGGTCAAGACTTTCAGGGAACAACTATGAATTTTCATATGTTCCTAATGTATGAAAAAATATATATTTGAAGAGGGCATGAGAGATGGAAAATCATCACTATTTAGATGTCTCTAATGTGCTCATGATCACAATACCCTGGCATGTTAATTAAATTACTGAAGCCTAATTCAATTAATACATTTTTTATCCTTCTAATTACAATAGCATGACTTTTATTTGTGTCTTTTGCATCTGTTTGCATACACATAATCATTTCTGTTTCTGTCCGTAATGAAAATATAATTCATAGAAATAAGCTAAGATTGACTTTTGTCCCTAGTAATGCAATTAAAACCCAGAATTAAATGAAATAAAACATTATGTTGCATGACAGAACAGCATCTGTTTTTTACCTGTAGTTACCACAAAGATGTAAAGGGAATTTTGTATACTATTTTCCCAATCTCTTCACGATCTTATGAATGTCAGTCATATGTATTTTCTTTTTTCAGTCCTAAAATTTGACCTGTCCTTATCCAAAGTTGGTAAAATTAGCATTGTGGCTTACCTTTCAATTCTTGGAAAATCCAGTGAAATTAATCTCTAGCTATTTGTGGGTACACATGTTGCTTTTCTTGTTGTGACTGTACTCTGAACTGTTGAGTTGAAGGAATATTGAAATGTCAGCATGCTTCTTTCCTATAAATAAAGAACAGGCACTTAGAATGAATGGTGTCAAGAAGGGAAAGACAAATCATGTTCAGATATAACCCTATATTTCTTGTGTATAGCCCCCTTACTGCTCTATCCAATACTGATATACAATTTCAGCAGAGTAATCCAAATCACATTCAAAGGATGAACAGTTTTTATTACCATTCATCTTTATCAGCATCACTTGAACATCACATGTAACTGAATCACATGTAACTGAACCCTGCAGGAGGCAATCTTTTTCTGTGCAAAGTGATATCAGAATACAAACAGTGAGCCAAGAAGAAACAGGAAAAACAAAAGTTCACAGCACTCCGAAGACAGAAAACCAAAGAGATTCTATTGAACAAAGTAAAACCTTTAAAAATTGTGTCTATTGGATATAATTTTTGATTGTCCAATGTCTTGTTTCCAGAGTCCTGTAAAATGAATCTTTTTATATTGAAAATATTCATTAAAAGCTGTCATAGTTCATATGTCTTGACTGAGCCTGGCTAATCTACACATGCTACTTGAAAGTTTATTTCAAGCAGGAAATTCTGAGGCTAGCAGAAATATCACTTTCATTAAAGGGTAGTGACAAATCTGGAGAAATGGTAGAATCAGAAATGAGGATTCAGGAAAAATAGAATCAGAAACCATCTAGAAGAACTGCCTTCTCTAATCAGTGAAAGACTGTGACATGATCACAATGAGTGATCACAAGAGCAGTTTTAAGGAACAATGAGTTGGCAGTGGGAGAGACAGAAAGCAAGGGATGGCAGTAGAAAAGTGAGGATTACAACAAACTGCTGTATATTTTAGTTCATTTGTGGCTTCTAAATGCCCCAAGCATCTCCTGATCATTCACATGTTAATCCAGGAAATTAAAATAATGAAAAGACACACTGAGATGTTACTTCACAGAAATACCGGCCTTACATTTGATATGATGGTTTTCTGTTTGTGTCATCAACCATACATTTGAATAATTCCTTACTTTTCTCCTGGTTACATTACTTTTTTTGTTGTCTACAACAAAAAGCTATGTTTGTGTATTTGTTCTTTGCATAATAAATATTCTTGCACATTTATGATGAACCCACATGGTCCACAATAACCCAGACCCTGATTACAAGAAGCTCTGTGTAGGTTTCACCACAGCCTCTGGTGTCATGTTTTCTCCATTGCTGCTGTTACTCCTGGGAGCAAGTTCAGTGATGAACAGGCACGTTGACAATCCAGATGTATTGGCACAGTGCTTCCAGGTGAGTGAGCCTCACTGAAATACCTTAGGGCATTGCAGTAGTATTGAAGTGGTTCTTCTGCACTTTAAATGTCTTCAACTGTGCTCTACTCACTTCAAGCTCATTAAGATAGCTGAAGTGTTCTGCAATGGGAGGAGTCCTTGGTGGTGGTATAAGGAATGTTAAGGCTGTTTATCCAAAGGCCTCTTTCAGAACATGGCAAACAAGAGCTGTCAGAGCCAGAATCTCAGCACCAGTCGGAAGCTAGTTCAGACTGCTGAGCAACCCAGAATCTGAGGAGTACAAAGCTGGTTTAAAGGCATTCTTGCTTATCCTCCCCTAAGGCTGTGAATTCAGTCCTCCTTCTACATATGCAGTCTAAAATGTCTCCTGTAGCCCTGTTGCATTGTTTACTTAATTTGTCATGCTCCTTTCTACATCATAATTAAGTTTCCTTACTTTAAAAAACCCAGTACAAATAGGAATGCTTTCCCTGTGTTGTAAACAAGCACAGGAGCCTGGCACAGGTATTTCTGCACATCTATTTTAATCTCTGTCAGCAGAAGGGGACTCATACGCCAAAGAGTTACAGTCTTTCTACAAACTTCAGCTGGTTTTGGGTCAGGCATGTAAATCCTCAC
The DNA here is from genome assembly GCA_013400215.1 of Cisticola juncidis. NCBI lineage: Eukaryota > Metazoa > Chordata > Aves > Passeriformes > Cisticolidae > Cisticola > Cisticola juncidis. Next base: position 7,421 of record VXBR01010508.1, read on the forward strand.
ATTATCCACAAAGCATGTACAATGTTGAAGTAACTCAACGGAAAACTACATATTTTCCAGACCTGCAGATTGATTCGATGTGATCACAGCTGTGGGGCAATAGGGCCATTCCATTTCAGTCCTTTGCCTCTCTTGTAGCAAACAACAGGGCAGCCAGTTTCTGTCAGCTGTGAGAAATTGTGAGATATGAATATTTATTCACTGGGATGTGAAATGAGAATAATAAAGAAAAGAACACCTGCATTTTTTTTGTTGTTTTGGCAATTTGTTAAATATAAGACTAAAGAAAAATCAAGCTAGCTTCTTGAAGCTGGCACTGTGAAAGTGGCTAGCTTTTTGAGCCTTATATTTAATATACTGCTCATAGAATTTATCACATCTGATTCTTTTATGACAGTCAGTAAAACTTCATGTTTGTGTGTGATTGAGAGCTATATCAAAATGTGTTCCTGAAGTGTTGGATTGCATTGAGCCATTTTTCTCTTTACATGTCAATAAACTTACTACTGTGTGTACAGTGTCCCCAGAATATCTTTAATAAATAACATTATTGGAGATTCACCACTGCCTGAAGGTTGTGTTAGATTCCATGCATATTCAGGATAAGATTGTTGCAGTCAAGACAACAGGAAAAGAAATGGTAGCCTCATAGACATAACATGAAAAGAAATAGTACAAACAGTACAGATAATAAAACTAAGCAGGAGAATCAGGACAGAAGATTATTTCAATGCAAAACTTGATCTGAGGTGAGAGAGAGAAGAGCACTGGGCAGCTCAAGGGGATACTACCTTCGGTATCTCTTGGGGTTGCATTCTTGATTGGATTAGACTTCCACTGTTTTGCAAGGGCAGTAGCAGGTGTCCAGCATGCTCATTTTAATCTGCTTATCCCCACAAAAACAGAGGAGGAGCTATGTCTAATGAAATAAAGTGAGCTAGAGTAGCTGAGCTGAAGTATTTTTTACTGTGATTATACTGACACAAAGAGCTTCCAAATCATATTGGACAGTTTAGATGCATTGTTCCTACACTGAATAGCTTATTATCCAGACAAATATGTAAAAAAGACCAACAAAACCGAAGCAACAACACCAAAAAGCAAACAAACAAATGACAAAAAATACGTGAGGAAAGAAATATAATGGATGAGGAAAGTGAAGTACAGAAAAAGAAACAGCATTTCAGCAGGAATGGAAGAAGTGGGTAAATAACTCAGCCTCTCCAAGGCTCTACCCCTTGCCGGTTCAGTGATGCTACCCAACATCTTTAGTGGTAAAGGTCAGGAAGACTGGGAAATCTAATTTTGGATCCTCTAGGCATTTTCTGTGTTGCCACAACAGGATTCTGGATATAAGTAAATCACCTGGACACTATAATCAGATAAATACACTGAATATGTTTAACCGACTAATTTCTAGTAAACAGAGCAAGAGAAAAGAAATGTAAGGTAAAAGCTGCTATTTATATTTTTATGTCTTGACAGTGAGGTTAATTTGGTTTTATAGGCCTTTTCTCTTTTTGATTAATTTATATGCACAGGGAAGAAAAGGTCTGTTTCTAAGACATTTTTACATTTTCAAAATATTGAGGGCATATTATTTTGTTTTAAAACATATCAGTTGGGTGTCCTATGGTCTCTGAAGCAGAGCCAAACCAGACAGGTGGAAAGTATCCAGTTAAATACAGGTTTGTTATGTGATGCCATTGTAAAACCAAAGAAACAGTGGCATTCTGACAATAGCCATGGCTCATATTTGGAATTCAGCAGAATAAATAATTTCCTATAGAGTCCTGTTGCAGCCCAATTGCAGCCATATCTGGAATACGGTGCACTGGCATTTCCAACCATTTAGGGATAATGCAGGAGAAAAATTATAATAAATGGTGACAAAGTTTTCCAAAAGTTTCAGGGGAAAAATACAACACTTCATACAAGATGGACATTTTTAGGAGTTCCATGTGCAGGAAATAGTTCCTTTTATTACAGCACTCAAAACCAGTGTTGACTGTTACAGGACCAGGTTTGGTTTGCAGTTCAATTTAGCTTAATGAACCAACAATTAAATTAATTATTGCAAATGACAGATAATCTAGCTTTTGCTTGCTCTGTGTCTCCGCATACGTATTTTGATGTGCATCTGCCTAACATAGTGCCACCCAACAGAAAATGTGTTGATATTTTTTCATTGTCTACTGCTCTAATTCTGACTCTTTAGCCTGGCTGGTAGATTTGAGCATTTCAGCTGTTTGTGTTAGGTGTCAAAGACTGCAGCACTGCAGCACTTTGTAGATTTTTACATGGTACTGATGGTAGCTGGGGACCTTGGTGCTTCTGCTGCAACAGATAAACTACAGAGAGAGATCTTGCACTGCCTGCATCATGCTTCAGGCAAACTCACTTTCTTCTCCATTCCAGCCTCTAGCTATTTGGTCAGCATCCCTGTTCTTTGAAAATGCTTTAATTATCTTTCAATATTGTCACTTGAAACTTCAGCGTATGTTTTTAAGTCACACCACTTATGTTGTTCTTGCTTGCACCGACTGCTGTAGAAATCCTTTAGAAAATGAGGTAATCTTAAATCTCCTTTTATACTGGTTTATTTCCTATAGCCAAGATGTTTGTTGTCCAACTACTTTCTGAGCTCCTAATTTTTTTTTTATGATCTCCCTTTCTTTCTTAATCTCCTTTTCATAGTAAAATTTTCTTGTAATATTCCTAAAGGTGGGGATATAACTGTGGCATTGAGAGTCTCTTAATATTTATAACAGTTTGCATTATTAGGACATAAAAATGATTACCTTTTGGCAGAACTAATTAGCACTTTTAACAACTGGCTCTGTTTAGGAACTGGAGTTGCCTTATGGCTAAAGATCCTGGAAAATACTATTCTAAAAAGATTTGTCCCTTCTTATAATATTAACCTACATTAACAAAATATATTAAAATGCTGAAGAGGGTATCTGGAACAATATTACTAACATGGCCAAAGGTCAGCACCTGTTTTAGTTTAAATCAATTAAAACTGTTCAACGGATTTTTATTTTAGTAAGAGCAAACTGTCTAATTTTTAACAACCGTTCTTCCTCTCTGCCCTCCAGCAAATCTAGGAGTGCATACAGGAGAATACTCAGAGCAAAACACATATTAAAACTTCTGAGCTTCTTTTCCATCTACTGGGCTTCTCTCGCCAATAAGACCTCTTTTAATCACTTGAATAAATTTTCTTTGAACTCAGTTTTCCAGACCAGTTTCAAACAGTAGGTATTATTTATACAGAAAATAGTATTGTTTTGAAGCTCTTACAATATTTTAGGTAGTAACTGATGGTCACTGACAAGTCGTAACCAAGGACTGTGTTCTTTAGAAGTTAACATCTCCAAGAAATTAGATCTCCATCAACCTTGGAGTTTTCCTCTTAGCATGGGTGTACTAAAAATGAAGGCAGGAACACATCTCAAGTTAGCTTTTGTTCCACTTTCTGAATGGAAACATGCAAAATTGTCCAAGGGTGAGGAATAATAATACACACATATAGAGCGCCACTCCCTCACTCTTGAACATGACTTTTGGCTATGAATGGTCTTGACACTGCTAGGACTCAAGTAAAACTGCTTACAGGCAGACAGATCCACAACTTCCTTACAGTACTCCAGAAGGCAGATCTGCTAAATTTCAATCCTCTCCATTTTCAGATGCAGATATGAAAACAGTGACTAATGTAATAACTTACTAGGCAGCATATTCTAAATTTGTGTAAGTGAAAACATCCTTAAGAAAAGTTTAATATCCCTTTAACCTGTTTATAAACCACTGTTTATGGCTACATATAAATGCTTACTCTTAAAACAATTGATTCACCTCTATGACTTAGTTATTGCACAGATTCAAAATCATCAAAACTTCATACTTATGAAGGATACCAGGCATGGGTCAGTCAGTCAAACTGTTTACTTGGTTTCCTGGCCAGAGTATTTTGAAAGCATTATTATTTTGCTTTCCTTTGAAAATGTAACTCAAATTAGCATTATTTTAGACACGCCAGAACAAGCAGGGTCTAAGTTAGGGCAGTATAGTATACACATTATTAATGATCAAAAAATTCTCCATCATTTATTTAAGGCATCAGTCTGGTAGATGCCTGCATATGATACAGTAGATTTTTCCTTCGTCCTCTTTTAAGGTATTCATATTTGCGTTGTAGGACATGAAGCCCAGACGTTTTCTCACTCATTCCCAGAAACTCCTCCAGTACAACTTAATCCTGTGGAACTAAAACTGTAGTTTATGTGCACGGCCATAGAGCGGCAGCCTAGTAACAACAAAAAAATGCGCTTGCTGTTACAAGAAGTGGGTGTTTCCAAACAGTTTAACATTTCAGAGGGGTTTCTAAACACTAGAGAGAAAAATGCAGGAGGCATGACTACTCTCTGGAAGGGGAGTAGTGGGGAAGGGGAGGGGGAAATCTGGCCTTGATAAAAGTTCAATACTAAGGGGAGAGAGGGGAAAAAGATTGAAAATTGGATGGCAAAGGGGGTCAGATTACGTGCCCATATAAGCAAAGCTGATCAAAGAGTAAGAAATTAAGTATTTGATTTATATCTTAAAAATCAAATGCTTTTCGTCCCTTTGATATAGGCAGTTAAGCACTTCCATCATCTGTGGAAACTAGTGGACAAACTAACATTAACACAAGCTAATTTTTAGTGAAGCAGTTTCACAGACTTTTCATTGATAAAAATATGTCTCAAAAAGCCTCTGAATGTTCACACAGCATTGCAAAGCTAAAATGTCAAAGAACAGTATTTCATTGTTCTGTTGTTTGCCATAGAGTTTTATGTGTGGAATAAGAACAATTAGATCTCTCTGCATTAAGCTTTATTTTTATGTGGAATTAAGTGGGTTTAGCAATTTCAAGCACCCTTGAAACAGTATGCAAAAAATCACTGAGGCTGAGCTTGCTTTGCATTTATGTAAATTAAAACTGGGATTAACTCCGTTAATGCTGGTGGAGTTTCAACAGCATGAAATTAGTGTAAGAAAAGCATTAGCCACAGCAACTTCTAAAGAAGTTAGTTTCCAGTGCTACTAAATTATATGGCTCATTATCCTTAAAACCAAAATTATTTTATATGAACCATTTATAATTTTACTTCAAATAGCTGTAATTATCAAATTTAGTTATTACACAATAAATAGCTTCATGCTGCAGTTCCTGATATTTGTGTCTGTGATGTCTACACATATTACTTATGTCCTTTGGAAACAAGAAGTAATACAAAATTGAGAAAAGTGGAGAGATAAAAGCCAACCAATTAGTAATCAAATATTGGCTGCAGTACACTTTAAAGTTAACTTTGACTTCAGCAAGACTGAAGATTACTTAGCAGACTAAGATACAAACTGAAAACTAAAGAGTACCCTCACACAAAGTTGAGGAAGCCTTTGCAGGCAATCTCATGTTCCTTCAAATTACCACATATTCCTTTTACCCACACACATCCATCTGACTTACTTGACTGACATTCAATGATTAAAGTTCAGAGAACTGGTAAATACAATACTTCCCAGAACTGTAACAGCTATTTGTGATAAATCGATGTTAAAAAAAATAGTGGAAACCTCCAACATTCTCAATATTCTCCTGATTATCAAAACAAAGCCAACATCTTATTTTCTCCAGCTTCTAAATCACTACCTCTTAGCCAGTTGATACTTTCATGTTTTTTATGTGAAAAGAGATGAAAGTCAAGTAACCAATAATGGCTCACAAAGTAAGCCACAAAGGGGTCTGTCCAGCCCAATATTCCATCTTCTGCAAGAGCAAATAGTCCATACTTCCAGGAAAAGTATGAAAATAACTTGAGTAACCTCTCTCTTCAGTAGCAAAATGCTCCTTCTGAGCCAAGGAAGTGCCAGAAGTACTTTTTTCCCTTATAAATTATAATCAGTGAGACTTGTCCTCCATTTTATTTACTCCCATTTGATTCTGAGACCTTTTCCTAGGTTTCAGTTACTGTCCCTCACACTACACTACCTGCTGCTTTCTCACTTGCTTTAAACCTGCAACCAGATCTCTTCACTGGCAGCACTCTAGTGCTTATGTTATGATAATAATAGTGCCACAGACTCTACTGACTGAAATTAAGGGAACTAAACATCAAAGGCCTCACAAAACTACCTAGGGTCAATGGTACAAAATCCAGCTAGCTGTCACTTACTAGCAGGGCCTTCACTAGGGTTGGATACTAGTGTCAATTCTGTATAACATCTTTAATAAAGATCCAGATGATAGGATGGGTTGTATGCATAGCATGTTTATAAGTGATGTGTATCCTGGCTGAATGGGCTGATGGTGACCTCATAAAGTTTAACTAGGGCAAATGCAAAGTCCTCTGTCATGGAAGGAATAACTTCAAGCAATAGGACAGGCTAGAAGCCAGATGGGTAAACAGCAGCTCTGCATAAAAGGATTTGGAGATACTGGTGGAGTTTGTTTGAAACTGAGTAGCATGTGAGCTGGCAGCATACACTTCTCTTTTGTTGAAGGTGCACAGTGATAGAGGCAATGAGAGTAAGGTAGAAAGCAGAAATTCACATAAGGTATCAGAAACAACTTTGTTACCATGAGGGCAGTCCAATACTGGAACAATGGCCCAGAGAAGTTGTGGAATCTCAATTCTTCAAAACTTTTGAAGCATTTGAATCTGGGCTGGAAAAAGCCCTGAGCAACCTGGTTTAATTGGTCCAGCTCCGAGCAAGGTCTTGACCAAGGTGGCTTCCAGAGATCTCTTCCAACATGAATGATTCTGTGTTTCTATGAGTCTCTGGCTGTTACAATTGAACCAGAAAAAGGTGAGGAATAAGGTGAGGAGCACAAGAAGGATGTGGGTGGACCTGTTGGAGTGAGTCCAGAGGAGTGCCATGGAATGATAAGATGGCTTGAGCACTGCTCCTAGGAAGAAAGGCTGAGAGAGATTTTGGGTTCTTTGACCTGGAGAAGAGAAGGCTCCATGGAGACTTTATAGCAGCCTCCCAGTACCTAAGGAAGGCCTGCAAGAAACCTGGAGAGGAACTTTTTATATGGGCATTTATAGGACAAGGGGAAAAGTCTTTAAATTGAGAGACGGTAGATTGCTATTGCTATTGCAATTAGATTAGATTAGATTAGATTAGATTAGATTAGATTGGAAATTAGGAAGAAATTCTTTACTGTGAGGGTGGTGAGGCACTGGAACAGGTCTCCCAGAGCAACTGTGGATGCCCCCTCCCTGGAAGTGTTCAAGACCATTGGATGGGGCTTTGAGCAATCTGCTCCAGTGGAAGATGTCCCTGCCCATGGCAGAGGGGTTAGAACTGGATGATTTTTAAGGTCCCTTCCAACACAAACCATTCTATGGTTCCATACTTGTAAGAAGAAAGCAATTTCTATCAAAAAAATCCTACTTGTGAATTCCAGCTAGGAAGAGATTAACTACCAGAAATTATTTTCTGAAGTGTGTAGGATTCAATACAGAACTAGTTTCAAAGAAATCTGGTTTTGACACTTTAAATAATTTGACTTTCTAAATTGCAATCAAATAGTGAAACATTCTAATTCATTCTGCCACTTTTTTTTCCTACAGCTACACACAACTTTCCCAGGTTACTTTCATGAAATTGGCAAGCTACATGTGTCCAGCTGATGAAGAATTTGTTTTGCATCTTTTTGAAAATTGTCCCAGAGCTTTAATTAATTTATCATGTAGGAATACCAGCTTAGGAATACTTGCAGAGGAATACCTGTTTTGCCTGCTCTCTCGGGTTTATTGAGATATTCCTGGAACTGGAATTCTGAGGCATTATTAAGTTGCCTTTTCTTGATTTCTGTGTATGACAACTATCTAGTGCATTCCTACACAAAATTATGTGTATAGTCATATATACACACAGACCCACACACACCACACAGTCTCACACACTTATACTCTTCTTACACATATATGCAATAAAGTATCCTGGATCCAATAATAATGAATTGAATGAAAAAACTCATAGGCTTATGTTCTGAACTATGACACAGATTTTTCCTTTTAATAAGATACAGACTGAGACTGTGGTAGTTCTTTGAATATAATGGGATTTTTACTCACATGAATAATGCATAATAGATGCTAGAGGACTTAAAACTTTAACACTAGTTAGCATCATCACTTGGCAGGTGAGATATTTCCCACAGGTCACACAATTCTACATATTTATTCCTACTGATTTCACTAATCTCTACTCTGAAAAGGCCAAGCTTCTCTGCTAGAGCATCTCCTCCCATCTGATGCAGATAACTCCAGCAATAAGCCTCTAGTGACTGGAACAGATGTTTCTGTTTATTTAATTTATTTATTTTACTAATACACAGCTGCCATGGCCAACAAATAAAAAGCATTGAATTATACCAGGACTCTGATTTCCAGTGACTACATCTTAAAGGACATGGTCCCTAAAATTGTTATTCTTTTAAAACAAGGGTGTCAAGCTTGAACTTAAATAATTATTTTGATAAAAATCTCAAGATGCTAGTATATGGCAGCTTACATTCTAAATATACGAGTTCTTGGCCGTGCAAACTGATTTCTCAGAGACAAGTGTATACAACTCATGCGCTGCATTTATGGCACATCTCTTGAACTATAAAGGTCCAAGTTCAAAATTAATAACATCTTAATATATCATTCAAGTTATTTAGCATAGTAATTATGCATTGTTTTCATTTGTATTGGTAAATGGTAACAATATGCCAGTTTCCCTTATGCAAGTAAAATATACAGAATCTCATCCTGTGGAGAGAAATATAAGGAAAAACAGCTAAAGAAAAAAAAATCAATAGAAATACCCCAAAAGGCAGCTGAAAGATGAATTCCCTTGAATTCTGAGTATTTCTGGTTTTCTATTTTGCCTTCTGCAAGACAGTTAGTGGCCAGATTTCCATCAGCCATGGCAGTGCCCAACTTCCAGGTGCTGGAGTGAGATTCACCCCTGAGCTAGGTGTCCCCCATGGAGTGCTTGGGGAGAACCAAGCCCCTACACAGCCCATCCAACAAGTGCCATTGAGCAGAGAGCTGCTCTGGGCCAGCTAAAGGGCGGAGTCACACAGAGCAGTGGAACTGCAATTCTGCACTCCCTGGGGATTAAGGGTACAAATTAGGGCTGCAAATGAAGATTTTTTTATTTAGAGAGCATCCAGAGTCTAGAAACAGCTCTCAGAAAGAACAGAAGGGAGCTTCCTTCAGAACACATCTGCTGAGGAGCTGCTGTTTGCTTTAGATATAGTTCATTAATAGATCATTTGCCTCTAATACATGAAAGATCAGGACTTAATTTTAACTTGGCCAAAAAAATTAGAACTCCCATTCCTTGCATCGATATTTTTACCCACCAGTTCATGCAAAGTGGGAAATTAGGGAGTCTTTTGGAGCTGGAGTATGCTGCAAAGAGCACAAGCCTGGAAGAACAAGCAAGAGGAGGATGATTGTACCAGCTGGCAGCTAGGAATTAACTCTCAAAAGGTGGGAAAGAGACTTGGAGTTCGGTCTTTGAATTTTATCCAATTATTTTAAAATGCAAAGGGTTATGAGTGTTTCTCACCTACTAGATGCTTTCAATAAGATACCAACAGGATTTTATTGCATAAAATTTAGGCACCTACCAATGCAGATATTTGACCCCCAAATTTCCAACAGCCATTGACCTCTAATTCAGCAAATTTATGAGAATTTCAGTAAAACTTCCTATTTAATACCTTGCAGAACAAGGAGGGACCTTAAAGTATGGGCTTTTACATGTATGATTTGGCTGGTAGTCATTCCGGAGGTTTTATCTCTCTCCACCTGTCTACTCGGAGAGTTTGAGGTGCTAAACTGAACACAAAAATGGGTGCTCAGCTTTTCTCTTGAACTAAGTATTTATTTGGCATAAATCAAATTACTCGCAAAAAAGTTAAAAAACAAATTTTCAAAATATTAAGTAAAAATTTCTATCAATTTAGTACTTTATACTTAAGACTCTTAACAGTCCCCCACAAATTCTAAAGAGAAGTTAAACTGCAATGCCAAATGTTAAAATCAACTCAGTTTCCAGGAAATAAGCTTTCATTTTCTGTAAATCCTATGCAGGAAATGCAAAGCAAAGCTTTCTTCCTTGGCAAACCTTACTCTCATTTTCTCTATAGAAACTAAGAGCTACTGGCTATGCAAAATATTTGAAAATGGTGAAGAATCACTTTATTTCAGACCAAAGCAAGGAACAGAAAAGTCCTTGCAGAGAAACAAAACATTACTAACAACTCTCTCTGATTTTTAGATTTTTTTTTTTGCCTTGCAGCTGAATGGTTCATCTCCTGTCTAGCATTAGCCTATTCATAGAGAAAATGAGCATTCATATACCCACACAAGAATGCTGCTTAGTAATATTTCATTGTATTTCAAGTAATGTAAGAGACACATGCCAGCTTATATGAACTTCCATTGCCTGTTTGTCTCTGCATCTTCCCATGCATGCAGCTGCACAGTCATTGTATTCAGAGAGCAGGGGGCTTGTACAGTATGACATTTTATTTTTCCTTCCCTCAGTTTCCAGCAGATGAAAATTTACATTAGCTCAGGAAAAAAATTAAATAAACTAAAAAAATTTAAAACTACAAAATACCAGTATGTCTGATTTCACATTTGGTAGATAGGCTTTGTGCAACTCAGACTGTGAGATTTGGCATTTTCCCCTATCACAGGGAACCTATTCCCCATTGTCAGTAGCTCAGTGATTAGAGTCTACCAAAAGGTTTATCAGGAGGACAAAGTAGCAGGTTTTATGAAGATAGAGAGAGGTGTGACTATGGAAGGGCAGTATAGTGGTGAATACAAAAGGGAGATGTTATGGAAACACAGAACACTGAGTAGGTATTAATAAGCAAGTGCTTCTCTAGGGAATCTCACAGATTGCATTGTAATTAGCTAGGAAGAGGCCTTGTATTTGACCCAGTGTGCAGCATTGCTGTTGTGGTCTACTAAAATTTTCCATGTTGATGGTGAGCCATTAACATCCTTTTTTTTACAAATATGAAACAATTAAATTATCAAATTCAGGTTTTCAGAGATGACTTTTGAGGGGGTAGTGTTAGGAAACATAGATGTTTTTCACTATTGATTATGATGTGACACAGGTTATAGAGAAGTTATAGAGAAGTTATATAGTTATAGAGAAGTAGCTTTACCTCTATTTGCTCAAATACCATGTTTGATATAATCACAGTTTTTATAACCAGAACAGCAGAATAATGCTGATAACCTAATTTTCACTAAGAAATGTGTTATGGAGTTTTTGGACAAATCTCCCACTGGACCTTGGAGTACAACTTGTAATGAGAAAAGGAGGACTGAGCCTTTATATGTCTACTGCTATTCAGCCTCTAGAGATATATTTTTGTTAAATATCCTCCAGCTGTATTCTTAAGGTAAGGGATTTGCTATGGTCCAGACATAAACCTTCTCTGGCAAAGATGGTTTACCAAATTTGAAAGAAATCTGTAAGAGACAGAAAAATTTTCTATCCTGCAAAACTAGCAGCCTGTGGAGAAGGAAGGAGGTCTTGTCTTGTTTCTGACAGAAGGAAAGATTTTTTTCTAAGTTGTCAGTTGCCTTCCTCCTCCCCAAAGACACTGCTTGAAAGATTTACAGCACAAGTCCAGGGATCAGCTCTGTGTCTTTAAAGCACAAAGATAAAAGGTGAGTACCTAAAGAGGACATAGGCAAGTTCTCAGATAATGGAGTGGCAATAATGTATGGTGTGCTTTGGGCATATAATCACAAACAAACAAAACACAACCAGCCAACCAAAACCTCACAAGCAATGGAATAGAGTACAATTGTTTCTAGATGCTTATCTGTTAAAAGCCATTATTTAATCATACTTTCAGCTTCGTATATTCTCTGCACTAATTTATGGTGCCTCAGTTCATTCTTGCCCTCATACTGTTCCCTCCTTTGTGCCAGAGTAAGGATTTATGTGGTGGCAGGTGAAGCAGATCAAAAAACTGACCCATGTTAAATTTAAGCACAAAAAAGGGGGGGTTAATTTTAATCTGGATTGTGGAACAGATCTCATATATTAAACAGCTGTGTAGATCAGGGAAGATGGAAATGTAGGGAGGAAGGCAAGATTACTTCTTTTGATAGCAGTGCTGACCTGTGACATTTTACAGCGCATGAGAAATCACAGACTGTGAGTGCACTGACTTTCAGAGCACAGTGAATGAATGTATTCTCAAAATTACTGTCAGGCCCTTACAATGTATCATAGGTAGCCAAATCTGGTTTTAAAGAGGAAAAATAATTTTATTAAAGGGGCAGTGAACTTATTTTGGTTTGTCTCATAAATCACTAACTTATAATAGTCACAGGTAAATCCCTTCAACTAAATTCTGTAATCCTGTACAACATTTTAAACAAATTTTCCTTTACTTAAAGAGTTGTCTTGAAACACGTAAATCAATACATACCAATTAAGATAGATTACAAAATCTTTAACATTTTTCTGTTCATCAAAGTACAAGGTGTACAAGTACATTAAAGGTAATGTAGTAATTTCCAATCTATATACACGTTTGCATTAGTTACCAGTCCAGCCAAGTGTCTGGATTGTATCTACATAAATGCAACATTTATCTTTCTTGTACTAATGATTTCAGAATGGTACTACATTGCAAATTGTGTGTTGCAGCAAAATATTTGCAAAACTACATCTCAAAAAAAGGCTTGGGGACCTCTTTTAACATGAAGGGATGTGGCTTATACCATTTAGATGAAATATGATTTAGGTAGAAGTAACCAAAGGCTTTTCATAGGCATTTAGAGTGCTTTCCTTTCTTAGTATGAAGGTTTTAAGGTATGTGTAGAGAAAATTCTGAAGGAACTTTCTGAAGATTGAAATCAAACTTTCTTTTTTCCTGTTGCTCAGAGAAGATAAGAAACAATGGCTGTAGCGAAGCATACAACATGACTTGGATAATGCCTGTATTTCTCTTTGTTCTTAAATGGGAAATGTTTATCTTCTAACACCTTTCCTGGAAATCAGATCTCTTGCTAAGAAGCAAATGTGGTATAGGTTTGTTTTATTGAGGTAGCATCTAGATCAAATCTAAGAAAAATCTGTGTTAAATGGGGCAGTTCAAGGGTCACGTAATTGACAGTGAGCATTCTGGTTTGTTGATAGTAACCTGAATTTCTTTGAATGAAACTATTTCTATCTTAGAGATTTTCTTTTTGTAGTACACCTGTGACTAGTAACTGGAGAGTGTAATTCAATTCTTTGCATAAAGTACACTTCTTTATGGACAAATGGATAAAACCTGTAACATGAAAAAATGGCATAGAAATCTACTGTAAAGAGAGCTCTTCTAAAAGCTGTCTGGTAGGTACACTTGTCATGTAGATACACTTGGTCATTTTTTGTCTGCAACAGTAAAAATCTCTCTGATGCTGCAGGCATGTCCTGGGTCACAGAAAGCAGAAACTTTCTGGAATTTCATTAGAAAGCCTGAGCTTTCTGTGCAGTAAAACTGGACTGCAAACAGACCAACTAGACCAAAACTATGAGCATACATGTTGTTGTACTCCCTAACTACTGTAAATACAAAGTTAGTTGTAATTACTAGTAACTTCACTAGAGGTACTGCACAATTATATCAATGACACAACATTCAAGACCAGTAAGTGCTGGTCATGAAATCTCATCTTACCTTTACTACTTGCAATTGTGCTCTCAGTCAGTCATGTTTGGGTTCACATGTTATGCCTCTAACTCTTACACTTGGGTGAAGTATTTCTCAGTAGCTAAGAATGCCTTCACAACAAAGAGGGTGAGTAGGAAGATTAGTGGGAGCTTGTGATAAGCCATCTTTACACTTCCATCTCTTCTAACTCTGTGTGATGGAACAGCTTATCAAATGATTAAGAGATAGGGATGTCCAAGGACGGCTATCTTGGATACAACCCAATTATCACATCAAAAATAATTATGGAGTGTTTTTAAAATGCTTAGAGCAGCAATAAAAAGAAGCAAAATAGATTCTATCGGCATCTGCAAGAGGCAGATGAGAGGTTTCACACAAAGGGCATCTTTCTTCTGTGTGCTGGCTTGATGGTTCCTGTACTTCTGAGACCAAACAATTTAAACAGAAGTATCCTCTCAGTTTCTCCTAAAGTCCTATAGACAATTCTACCAAATTCTTAAGCTGGCTTCTGCTCTGCTGTCCTAGACAGCAGCTAAATGCCATCCCTCTCTGCACGTAGGCTCAACAGCAGCACTTGGAAGCCGATTCCTGAATTTATGTAATGAAATACCAGATCTAATGTTGGAAAACAGCTCTCCAAAGAGAGACATGCATGCTCAGACATCTAGGCAATAGATTCTGGATTCAGACTATGGGGGGTTGATGTTACTAGATCTGCTGAGCACCAAGCACCTCTGCCATAGCATTTTCAATAAAGAATTATATGGCCTTACTATTTCATCTTGCAGTTCCAAACCAAATAAACAACAGCGTATGAGGGAGGAATTATAGTCTCTAGTAACAGCAGTACTCCCTGCTTCTTAGAGTTTAGATTTAGTTTCAATGTATGGCAAGATACAGTATAAGACCCAATGATTCTTCCAGTCTTCCTAACTGGAGGGGTGGAGGAACCTCCATTGTGTTAGATCAGTTTTATTTCTTAGTGGAGTTTTGGATGGTGTTTTATCTTGGGTTGGGAAAACTAAACTCTGGCATACGTAGGTGTGAGTTAGTTTGTGTGAGTCTAGTTAGTTAGAAATCTCAGTAAATTATCCTTTAATTACATAATGCTTTGGAAAGAATGCTTCCTGAGCTCAGAGACAACACTGTTACACTTGGTAGAGCATACTATGTATTTCTTTAAATGAGCTGTTACCCTAATAGGCCAGTATCTATTCCTATTTCGAGTCTTTAGTGAAACAATAATAAGAACAGTCTTTTACGGTCTTATTAATTTAATTTAATTAATTCTTTAATTAATTTATTTAATTAATTAATTCTTTAATTAATTAATTTAATTAATTAAATTAATTATTTTACAGTCTTATTAATTTATCAGAAGCCTAAAAAAAAAAAAAAATAAAAGAAAACATAGTGGCATGTTTAACTATGCTTAATTATTTACCACAGCAGTCTATCATAGTTACAGCGAGGTATTTAAAAATAAGAATTATACAGTATGACAGAATCACTGACAGGTTTGGGTTGGAAAAGACCTTAAAGATTATCAGTTTCAACCTCCTTCCATGGGTAGGGATGCCACCCACCAGACCAGGTTGATTAAAGCCACATCCAACTTAGCCTTGAACGCTTCCATAGATGGGAAATCCAGAGCTGAGAGAAACCTGCTGCAGTGCCTTATCACCCTCTGAATATAGACTTTTTTCCTAACATCTCATCTAAAGCTCTTTTCTTTAGTTTAAAACCATTTACCACTTGTCCTATCATCATATGCCCATACAAAAGGTCCTTCTCACTCTCTTTTATGAGTCTACATCAAGTGTCACAGAATGGGGTTGGAAGAGGCCTCTGGAGATCATCTAGTCCAACTCTCCTGCCAAGCCAGGTTCACCTCCAGCAGATGACACAGAAACTCCTCCAGATGGGTTTTGAAGGTCTCCAGAGATGGAGACTCCATGACCTCTGTTCCAGTGCTCTGCCACACTCAACATAGAGTTCTTCCTCATGCTGAGGTGAAACTTTTTGTGTTTTAGCTCATGCCCATTGCTCCTGTCGCTGTGCACCACAGAAAAGAATCTGGTACCTGCCTTTGACACATTTGTATGTATTAATGAGATTTTCTCCCAGTCTTTTTTTCTCTGGACTAAACAGGCCCAGCTCCAGCAGTCTTTCCTCACGAGACATGTGGAAAACCACAACAAGGTCTCTCCAGAGCCTTCTCCTCTCCAGGCTGAACAACTTCGGCTCTTTCAGTTTCTCTTCAGAGCAGAGCTGCTCCAGACCACTGATCACTTTGCAGCTTATATCATTGGGAAACTACCTCTAATTTTCATTTGTACGATCGGGATAGATGCAAAATGGTACTTCTGGCTTGCAGGTTTCCCATGTAGGCAGCCAGAGATGGCGGGAAGCTTTCTTAATTACAGGGTTATTGTTTCTAAAGTCAGGCTCTAGCCCCCGCACGGTCTCCGCGGGCGCCCGCCTGGCAGGGGCCGCCTTGGGCCGGGCCTCCCCTGGCAGGTCGCGGCTCCTCCCCGCCGCTCTGACTCACGGCCCGGCCCCACTTACACAAACTCTGCGGCCGGTGCCGCGCTGGGGCCGCCCGCCGAGAGGGGGCGCGGGGCAAGATGCCCGCCCTGAGGGGACGGAGCCTTCGTGGTGGGCGAGCGTGAGAGTGCTCCCGTCCGAGGGACGAACGACGGCCCCGCTGTCCCGTCGCGGACGGTGATTTACCTGGGTGGCCACCTCCCTCCCACTTTCCTTGCTTCCTTCCCGGAGCCGGTGGTTTCGGCGGAGAGGGAGTGCAGCCCTCCTGGCCCCTCCCCGGAGAAACTTTCCGCCGCCAGCCGCGCCAGGTAGGGCGCCGTGAGGGAGCTGTGAGGGGCGGCGGTGGCTGGGACGGGCCCCGCATCGAGTTTCGGGGGTGTCGCGCCGCCGCTCGGCCTCGTCGGCGGGCGGGGCGGGCTGTCAGGCCGGTGTCACCCCCGGCCGAGCAGCTGCCGTCTGCCGCAGGGCCGCCGCGGGCTGAGGGCAGTATATAGGTCAGTGGAAGTAATGCCCGCCTAATCCCCTTTATCTTTTTGGCTCGGCTTTTCCGCTGCTGGTTTGTGGGGCGGCTCTTGGGCAGCGTCGGTCGGAAACTTCTGGGAAAGAGAGGACCTAGGCTTCGCGCAGGGCTGCGTGAGCGGGCAAGGTGAGAGCATGGGATACGCGCGTTTATTTTCCGGAAGGCTTTTCTTCCCAAGGGTGACGCCTAACGGAGTGCCAGGTATTCATTCCTGCGTAGGGCTGTCACCCGCCTGACCCTGCGCATGTGTGCTCAGTTTAGCTTCGGACTTCTGTTTTAACAGGTTAATTAACATAGATTATTTCTTCCTCCTTGCGTCGCTCACCGAATCACCGAAGGCTGTTTTGGCGTTTGCTTTGGATGCCAAAGGCAAGTAGAGGTCTCGGCAACCTCGGGGCCCGGCTAATGGGAGAAGGCAGTGTGCCCTGGCAAAGTGATTGCTGTGTTTCTTTCTCTGATCTTTGAGGAACTTTTGGCGAGGTCATGCGAACCTTTCTGTTGCACAAAGGTGTTGGTAGCAACTCGGTATGACTGAATTGCTCCGTGTGGACAAATACATAGGTGCTGGCATGTGTCTCTGTCTGCTGGGACGTCAGGCGTAAGGCCAGCCTGCCAGTATAGGAGAGATTGCCAGGCTGGGGCATGTGGCTTCTTTTAATTGAGAAAGGTTAAGGCATACTTGATGGTGTTTGGAGATTTTTATTTCAGTCTGATTTTTCTCTTCCCTGGGCTATTTGATTTGTTTTATGATTAGCATTAATGTATCTCATTGAGTGTGGATAAGAAGAAAAAATGCATAAAAATGATTGTTTAATTTTCTGCGCCACCCCATTACTTGTGCTTGAACTGAATGGGACTTCAGAATCTACCAGTGCCCTCGCTGCCTAGGTATTTTCTGTTGATCAATGTGAAACTGATGCTGTGCAAGAGTTTATAGCTGCGTTTTCCTTTAGCACAACAGTATTTTTATTCTCCCCTGTAGCAGTAAGAAGGATCTATGGCCTCATCTTAGTGGGGAAGCATGAGGTTTTAATTTTGTTTTCATTTTCAGAGAGAAGAGGTAGTGATAATAAATTGTCCATTCAAACAGATCTTTCATACACCAGTAAGGCAGGAACTTTAGGTCAGCAGTATAGACCCATATCTCTCCCCTGTGCTTATTTCTTATCGTAATTTCTAGAAGTAAACCTTTTAGAAAAAAATGTTGATTGGAAGGGATTGTAATACCTGAACCACTTGTCAAATTATGGTTTTCACATTATTTGTGTTGCTTTACTTCTGCTAGGGTATGTGTTTACAGGAGTCCACCTGATCTGAAACTAATCAAAGAATTAGTACCTAATGCTGTAATTAATTTCTTCCTCTCTGGCTCTGCTTTAATGAACGTGGAAGGTCAAAGGGAGAAGAGAAAGATAGAAAAACTTACAATCCATAAGGTGAAGTGTAAATAATTGTAGAGGGCAAGATCGTACCAGTGAGATATTGGTGTGAGAATGGCACTGGTGAAAGTCATGGAACAATCAAAACAGGTGTTTTCAATTGACTTTTGCTAACAGCTGTTTTAGTCTGTTTATTGATCCATGGTGATTGATGATATGTGCTTTGAAAAACAAGTGAATCCTATTAGAAGGAGGAAAAATGTGTGAGCAAAGCCTGTGGAAGAAACTTACCTTTTTGTACATAGTTTCCCTTTTTTCTTCTTTAAACTTTACTGTGTCTAAACTCTATGGTGGTGCTGGTAAAAACTGGATTGTTCTGTGAGGGTTTTGGCTCCAAATTCTTTTTCTTGTTTTATTTTTGGGGTTTTATTCCCCTAAATGGGATACAAACCTTCATAGAATCTGAAGCCAAGAGAACCAAAATTGGAGAAATTGCTGCTAATGTGGTTTTATTTGATCTTTGCATGAAACTGAGTTTTAGAATTCTATAGCCATGTTTTCTCTGCAAAAAGATTGTAATAATGTATTGATGCCTGTCAGGCTTAAGTCTTCGGATTTACAGACTCTTAGTAGCATCTGAAGCATCAGTTTCTCTTTTAAACTCTACATTGAAGGATTATTAAGATTACTTTGATATACATAATTTTAAGACTTCTTTTAAACAAAGGTTTTATTCACAAGTGCTGCTGTTACTCCCTTGCATGTCTTTATTTATTATATATAGATGCTGCTTTTTGATGCCTGCAGAGATTCATTGCAAAAGATCTGTTAATTTTAATTAGTCTGATGGGAATCTTGTTTAGCTCTATAATGTTAGAGTAGCATACTTGACTTTTCAAAGATGCAGTTCTTCACATCCTAATCTGATGTTCCTGTGAGCAGCAGTTTCTCTCAGACATAAGAGAGATGTGTTCTCTCTTTCTCTCTTTCTCCCATGGTATGTTTAATGTAGTTGGTATGTTTGTGGTGTTTGTTATGTGCTGCTGAGAACAAGGCTTTTTTGGCCTCTTGTTCCAAAATTTTTGGTAATTTTGGTAACAATTTGGTAATTTTTGGTAACAATTTTATAACTCTATTTTGGTTTACAGACTACAAACTCTCAGACTCTTCTACTCAGACATGGCATTGTTACCTTACTTATGGTATCTTTTCAGCCTGATGGGATAGTTTAGTTTTATACTAAATAGCTGCCCTCTCAACAGAATAGCCATGTACTGTATCTGCATCAGAATAAGCACCAGGAAGGCGGGCATCAAGGAAGGCTCTTAGCAGAATAGAGGTTTTTGTGACCTGCTTTTGGGATGTTTCAGGTAATGCTGTACACAACAGCAGATGCCTATACGTTGTGGTTGCACTTTTAATGCTCTGATAGTATTGAGTAAAGACAAACAGCCTTGGGCTGCTTCCAGAAGCGACTACAAAGGTCTGCACTGGTCAAAAGTTGGGGAATGAGTGATCTAGAAATCCTGAAAATTTTTTCAGTCCTTTTTGCAATATAGTATGGTGGCCAATAAAGACTTGTAAGTAGATGCTGGTGTGGCTGCTCTGTAAGAATGTCTGTGTCTTTAAAAACTCATCCAAACAGCTTGCAAGAAACAGTACCTTTTCTTGATCTGATTAATTTATTTGGAAATAAATAGAGCTAGGACTTCATTGTGTCATGGGTAGCAGTTAGACCTGGATCAAGTTGCTGAGGCTGCACCTCAAATCCTAGGTCCAGTTCTTGGCCTCTCACAAGAAGTGTATTGAGGTTCTGGAGAGAAGGACAGTGAAGCTGCTGAAGGATTTGGAGAGTGAGTCCTGTGAGTGGTGGCTGAGGGATGTAGGGGTGCGTAGCCTGGCGAAAAGGAGGCTCAGGGGAGACCTTACTACTCTCCACAACTCCACAACTGTCTGAAAGGAACTTGTAACCAGGTGGGTGTTGGTCTTTTTCTTCCAGGCAACCAGCAAGAGGAAATGGCCTCAAGCTGTGCCCGAGGAGGTTCAGGCTGGACATCAGGGAGAATATTTTCACTGAAGAGGTGGTTAAGAATTGGCATGGGCTGCGCAGGGAAGTGGTGGAGTCACTATCCCTGGGAGCGTTCAGGAAATTACTGGATGTGACACTTGGTGCTATGATTTAGTTGACATGGTGGTGTTTGTGTTGGACTTGCTGGTCTTGAAGGTCTTTTCCAGCCTTAATAATTCTGTGATTCTAGTAACTAAGAAAACAGTTTTGAATGCACATGTGTAAAGTAAGTGCTTCTGGCATAATATCACTCCATTGTGATTCGTATGTACACACACCAGTACATTTTAAAGCATCAGCTTTAACTGTGGAAGTGTATGATGGCAAGGAAGCATTCACCAGCTGTGGTTATTATTATGAATGCTGAGGAGCTTTGGGAATGCATCTTCCCTTACTTTCCCAGTAAGCATCAATCATAAGACTTCCTATTCGTACAGGTGGGTATCTCTCAGTCAAAGACTCAGTGATGGTATGATAAGAATTTGTTGCATGTTAAACCATGTGGCCCAAAAATCCTTGTCTAAGGTGATCCTGAAGGGCATGTCCGAGTGAGGCAATTCCATGTGGAAATGAAAGAGAGCAGGTAAGATAAGAGCTGGTGAGAGTGGTGATACAGGCTCAAGGTGTGTGAAGACATAAGAATGTGTTGTCTATGATATCAAGTGGGATTACCTTTAATTAGCAAAGGAAAGTTTGGAAACATGACACAAGCATAGCTATCGGCATGCAGGAGGCCCAGCATGTAGTTGGGACTTCAGATTATCTCTGAACCAAATGTAGCACCTTTTCCTAGCAGTTGGAAAATTTGCCCTGAAGTTTATTCTGTCTCAAACTGTGGTAGCTTCCCGTGGGTGGTGAGTTATTGGGAAATCAATGACTTCTTTCTCTTTTCCTTAAAAAAAGGTCAAATTTTTGCAATACTGCAATTGCAATACTGTGCAAATTTTGCAATACTGCTG
This sequence comes from Cisticola juncidis, assembly GCA_013400215.1. NCBI lineage: Eukaryota > Metazoa > Chordata > Aves > Passeriformes > Cisticolidae > Cisticola > Cisticola juncidis. The sequence goes on from VXBR01010508.1 coordinate 28,653, forward strand.
TCGCCTATGTGTACAGTAATGTTACACCATGATAGTTAATTCTGATATAAACATGAGCATGGTGTTATCTACTTTTTATGGGAGAACATATATAGCATAGCTAGATTAGTGCTAAAAGTATGAGTCAAATCATGTAGTTTTTGTCATTCAGCTTTAGAAGCACAGTCAAATGTTTTCTCCCTTTGTACCTGTACTGTAGTCTCCGAGCATATGACAGACAGTTTTGTTTATTTAAATATTTGCATGCCTTAGAAGAACTTGTCTTTTTTTTTCCCTTTTTTTTATTTTTTTGAAGACAGGAAAGCTGTGTGGTAATAAAAACATGCTAGATTTTTTGTGTCAGTAACTATTACTGAAGACAATTGTGCCCATTATCCTTCTGATTCTAGCTAATTTTTGCAGGTTGGCTGTGTTGTATATTGGTGAAGGGTAGGATTTCTTTCTATGAAAATTTTTATATAGAAAGACTATTCTAGCAGTAGTGAAGTTTGCCTGCGGACCGGATCAAATGATGCCCTCGAACAATCTCACAATTGGAAGGATTTCTTAGTGCATGTGGAACAAAAACCCTTTTAAAGTCTTGACAGTCTTTATATTCCAGTAAACTTTTGGATTATAACTTAAATTCAGCTGTTGGCTAACAGTTGAAGAGTTAAACTGCTGAAGAATCAATCCCACTTGCATTCACAAAATCTTTTATAAAACCTGAGATACCGCTGAGTAGGAGGGAAGAGAGTACTATACTTCTGAGTTAGTTTTATTAACAATTAACAGTTAATATAATTGCAATAACTAAATTGTTTTCAGATGTTTAGGTTTTTTACACACTAGTCAGGGAGCTGTGGTTAAAAAGTTGCTGTTGTGCAGCCAAGTCCGAACAGTAGCATGGGTTGTTATTGCATTGTGTTAACTCATTTTGCTGTGGTGGGCTCCTGCCCTAACACAGCAAACCTGAGAGGGAGAGAGAACTTTGCTTTCTGCTTCATCACTGTACTGGCATTACACTGAGTAGTGCTTCTGTAAGCATGTATGCCTTAAACATACAAGGGAAACCTGATTAGGGAGCTGTGCCTTGCATAATTACAAGTTGAAGGTGGAACATCAGTAAGTTGCTGCAGTGGACTTATGGCTCTTAGTAAAGAGAACTGTGCTGTGTCCTCTTTGCACGTTTGTGGCATTTTTACACTTCACTTGTGCCATAAACATGTTCAGTGTTATAAATTCTGTATTCCTGTAAGAAAACCTACGGAGGTCAAAAGTTCATGTCTCTTTTTGAGGAACTCATTGATTTCCAGTGCTGGACTTTGCAAGAAGTGCATGCCCCCAACCACAGCATGATGTGTATTTGTTTTGGAAGTGAGGGCTCTGTTCCTCTCTGTGAGTGGAATTAGAATTGTGCTGGTTTCTCTGCCTGGTGTGCCTGACCAAGGTGAAGTGACAACAGGTGCTAAGTAGCCAAAAATTTTACTACAATTCATGAAATCTTCAGAAAAGTGCATGTTGCTCCTTTTTATTTTTGTCTCCTATGTTGTTCTCAAATCACCCAGTGTTGTTGGAATGCCTTTGGTATGGATTGGAATTTTTTTTTCTTTTTTTTTCTTTTTTCCTTTTAATTGGCCATTTTGCCATTCAGCACATGAAAACAGAACACATAAGAACACATAGTCAGCAATAGGTGTAACAGGATGATTTCCTTTCTGAATTGCTGACTTGCATTAAGATTAATTATGCTTGCTTGCTTGGAGTGGTTTCAGCTAAACAATTAGAAAGTTCTGTATCAGCTTCTTGAAACATATTTTTAGGATGAGAAGCCTGTGAAGTGAGAGTACATTTTGAATGGAGGAAAAGCATGGAGGGCAGAAACAGATTTGCCTTGGCAGTGATTCTGTTCTTAATATTTTGGTTCCAGTAGTATGAACGACACTAAAAGATATTTCCCTAAACTTGGTGCCAGAGAACACAGAGGTTTTTATGTCTGTCAGTGGTTGCATCTGCTTTCAGCATATTTTTCTGGCGTGTTTTTACAGAGGAGATGTTTGCCAGCAACAGCCCAGTGCTTATGGATTCCTTACTTGATAGTATTGATGAAGTGGAACACACAGTAGTATTGAGATTTTTTTGAAAATTTCTTTCAGCTACGTAGGGCAAGGTTTGTTTTGCTTGGATGCCATTGGAATTCTTGGACTTGGAGAACTTTTTTTCTTCTCACAAGAACCCTTTTTATTACAAAAAACCCACATTAAATGTTCAGAGAGCAACAACTGAGGCAGTTTAGGAAAGTATGCATTTATAATGCATGTTTATTTGCAAATTCTATCTTTTGCTAGTAGTGTTTTTAGCAACATAGATTGAATAGCTGAAATGTTACTGTTTAATTTTAAAGTAGCAGGAAGTGAGGAGAATAAAATTTTGCTGTATTGGCAGCAGGGCATATTCTCTTACTGGTGTACATTTGTTTTGCAAACATTTAAAGTAACAGCAGTTCAGGTTTAAAAGAGACATCAAGTCAACAGCAGCATTTCAGGAGCACTTGGCATTGGGCTCGGTGTCAGAAGACAACGTGGTCTAATCAGTTGTAATTCAAAGTACATTTAAATATTCTGAGATAAAAAAGTGATTTATTCAAAAACAGGAATATTGGAATCTATGGCATATGATAATGCAGAATTTGAACCACAGAGGAAAATACAAAAAGTAGTGAGACTGGCTTGGCCACTAGTGAGCTCTTCAACATCAAACACAAGGATGGAAAGGAATTCCCAGCTGGATTGCCAAGGACAGGTGTAAAAATAAAGCAAACACAAATATAATTAAAATGCAACATTCAGAATAGCCAACTCAAGAAAAATAATGAGAAATCATTATAGAAGTATAAAGCTAGTAAAAGGAAAGTCAGAGAAGGTTTGGCGAGTGGAGCTGTGGGCAGATAATGCAAAGCAAGCTTAGGTCTTTTTTTGTTTATTTCTTCACCTTGGGTCTAATAAAAGATATTGGGACTTGGAGGTGAGTAGGGTGCTAAAACCCTAAGCTGGTGTGAGGAAAGAATGAGTTTTAGAGCAGTTAGGTAAGTTTAAGTTAGAAGTGTTTACAAAAACACTGTTGAAAGGGTAAGGGCTGGCTGATGTAATCCTTGAGCTGCTGCAGTTACTTAACTCATGGAGGATATGTGTAATACTGTGCCACTGGGAAAACACATTCTAATGTCTGTCTGTACAGGTGTCAGGGGCAAGGGACAAGTGGAAATGAACAACTGTAGACTCAGTTATTTATCTTTATTTGTTCTAGGATTTTTCTTGGGAATTAAACCGTCCCAAAGCAGTAGAGGATGAAAAAGAAATAAGCAGTAGCCCATATGATTTTATTCTTAAGATTAAAAATAATAGCATTTCTCGTTCTAAAATGCTAACAGAAGAGGAACAGTACATCTCTGGTAGCTTGACTCGATGATACAGATTCTCAAAATTTCATTCTTATTAAAGAATGTCTGGATGAGTTGACTGTGGACAAGTGCTAAACTGATTGAAAAACATTGTTTTCCATAGAAATGGACTCATGAAGACAGTGTTCTTGTTTAGGGGCGAGAGGTTTATTTTAGATGTAGACATGAAAGATTTATATATATTAGAGTAGACAACAAGAATAACAGGAATCAACGTTGCTATAGAATTGTAAAATTAGAGAATATCATAACAAGATACTGTCAAAAAATGATTGAATTCTGCTCTTAGAAGGTTTTGGGTTTTCTTAAATAGAGCTGGTTCTTAAGCTGGGACTGAAGTTTGTATTGCAAAACCCGATGGCACAGTTCCTTACTTCCTACACAGCAAAACTTCTTTAAAGTAACTTCTGCCTCCTGGTTGATGGGAGCAATTGAGGAGGGCCAGAAGGACCAAATTCTTTTCCCCAAGGCTTGCTTCAGTTAACCTTAAGGACCTTTCCAGTTCTTTTTGTGGGATCCTGTGTCTGCGTCTCATATGTGTAAATAAAACTATGTTCTACAAATTAAATGAAGTAATCTTTCCAGCCAATATTGATGTAGTGTGATGTTTTGAAGATGAAATTAAAAAATAATTTAAGAGGAAAAAAGAAGGTAATATGAACCCATTGGAGGGAGTCTGGAGAAGAGCAGTAAGAATACTGGATGTCTAGATGAATCAGTGAATGAAGCTGTCATTTTAGCTTCAAAGTGAAGGCAGTGGAGAAATGAGGAAGTAAGGATTTGTCTAAGAGTGTGAGATAAACGTGTTTTTCACAGTGATCTGTTTTTTTCCTTGCTTGGTAAGATATTGTTGCATTGGAATATATTATCAGAAAAAGTTGTGTTTGATTTTTAAGAACAGGTAATGAAAGCAGCTGTGAGTTGTGACAGAAATGTGATGTCTGTTACCATGGCACAGGGGGAAGGACTAGATCATTTTGAGGTGATTTTTTTATCCTTCAAGTGCAAAAAGGAGATGGTTACCGTGGTGCAGCACGATGTGTAAAATCCAGGGAGAGCACAGTACTGAAAATTCATTTTCTTGGTACCTCCACTCTTATATTTCAACTGACAAGGAGGATCCAGAAGATATCAAAACTATGCTTCTTTCTCTGTTGGTTTTTTTTTTTTCCCTTTTCATCTGTGTGCTGTAGGTGAGGGAGCCTTGTACCTGCACAGTGCTGTGTCTGTTGAAAAGTAGCTAGAACTCCCTGTTGGAGATAACAACAAGAAAAAATGACTGTGGGCGTGGTTATACCCACACCGTCTCTGCAGGAGCAAATCCTACAACAGGGAGTGCAAGGAAATGTGGTGTGAAGTTGCCTGGATTAACTTTGAAAACAATTTTGTCATATTTGTGTGGTGTTGCATCCAAGCCACTGAGGTTTTACTGCTTCCAGACCTGTGTGAGTCTGCTCTCTGCCACGCAGACTTAATCAGCTTGTGCTAGTGAAAATTTGGAAAACCCTTTCATGTAATCTGCTGTATGTTGTAAACAATCCTCTATTGTGCTGCCCTTGTAGCCTGTGTTACTTGAGTACACTATTCTTTTTCTTTAATTATTTGTCTAGTAATAGTCCAGAACAGAAGGGGCTCTTCACTGCATGATATTTCTTGTCCAAATGATAGGGATGACAACAGTGACATTAAACAAAGATTTTAATTTCAGCTGTATGTTAATGGGAAAAACTGTGAATAGCAGAAGGAAAACAAAGATTTGAAGAAGTCCTGCACTGTCAACTGATCTTTAAATCAAAAACAAATAGGTACATTTTAATGTAAAATTAGCAGTTTAGAAGATTACTGGTTTGTTATTAACAGAGAGAGATTTCTCAGGTGGTATCACCTCTGTGATATGTTTGTTATCTTAATTCATGCATGTATGAAACCAGAACATATTTCCCTCTTAATATTTTAAAGTCCATCTGGTTTTTTTGAATGGCATCTGTTGGTACTGGGGGTGTTTGTATTGATTCATACATATCTGTGGACTGTGGTTTCTAGGATTATTTTCTTGGGCTCTCTCATGAAGGGGAAAGATAAGGAAAGCAATTTGAATTTCCCAAACCACTAAGCTATGCACCTTTCATAATATCTGGCTTGGGTAGTGGTGTAGGTTAAGATACATGGGATGCGATACAGCCTCTAAGGACAACTTTCCTCTCAAATAAAATGCACTATAACCCTGATCTCAAAATTAATTGTGTTAAAAAAAAAAAAGAGGGGGTGG